>JASANB010004164.1:0-155804 GCA_030248155.1 Sabatieria punctata
TTTTAGGTCAAATTAAACCAAAATACAAAATTTCAGCCAAATCGGAGACAAAAAGTTGAGATTTGTCCGGGAAGAGTCGACCCTTATATAAACCGGCTCTTAAGAACGCGAACAGTACAACATGACCGATAGAGGATAATGGTTGGTAACGTGGTTGTGTTGTTTGAGCACGGCTCAGCGTTGGAGTTGTTGAAGGATCAGTTGGTGGAAGGAAATCGGGCTTTGGACGTGGGCTCCGGATCCGGTTACCTCACCGCCTGCATGGCTATGATGGTTGGTTTTGCTTAATTAATTGCTAGACCAGAGTTGGCCCCTCTCACTCTCACCTACTGAAAGGCAGGTCCACTCTAGCCGCAATCATACATCGGCCAATACCACATCGACCGTCCATACCACTTCCCGGAGGGAGAAAATTTTCGCTTTTTTTAACAGTTTTTGGAGACTTTTCCGGGACCCCAGAGACTACCTCCACACCCATTCCTGATTTTTCCGGCCCATGTTTGACGGCAATCAGGGTTTTGTTTTGGAAGAAGTACTGGTTGAGCCATTCATTTGTCATCGGTTTCGTTTCGACCTAGTGTAACTTTTGTGTTTTTCAATCAAATGCGACACATACATCAAGCACAGATCATCCATACATGTAACAGGGGGGGTCTGCCCCCACCCGAAATAGGCCAGACCCCCCCGGATGGGGGGACCCCCCCCCCCCCCCCGAGACGATTTCACCGACCCCCCCCCCTCCGATTTTTCTGGCAAGTAAATTTTCGAGCAAATTTTTGCAATTTTTTACAATTTCACGCACAAAAATTGCCAAAATCGCCTGCAAAACAGCACTTTTTAGCAGTATTTCAGCCCAAATTAGCGATTTTTGGCAATTTTTAGCCGAAAAATTGCGATTTTTTCGATTTTTGAGCGTTTTTTAGTGCCCACCCCCCTCCCCCAAAATTTTGGCTCAGACCCCCCGGCCGGCGCCAGACCCCCCCCAACCCCCCTCCCCCATCGGCGGATGACCTGTTACATGTATGAGATCATCTGTATGTATTTTTACTCTCGAAGGATTGGCCGAGTCGTCACTTCAACCACTAGTTATGCACTTCTTTCACGTCTTCGCTTTGACGGCAGGCTCGTGATTTGTCCATACTTTCAAATAAAATAAAAATTTTTCGAAATGAGCCTTCATGGCTTTTTTAAGAAAAACGTTTTTTTAAAAGACTGCCTAACAACACAAGTCTGCTGGAATTCTGAAACTTGTAACCAGAATAATCAGAAAGAGCGTCGGATAAAACGTCTCGGGGAGGGACAGAAATTGTATGCTGGTTGTTGTTGGCATTTAAAAATAACTATTACAGTGAACAGTCAGGCACTTAACGCCGTTTATGGTACCGGTACCATATATGGTACCCCGACGTTCGGCGACTGTGGTGGTACCATGGTACCCCTACTCATGGCCATGGGTGAAGCGGAGGCCGAAGGTGGGGCTACCATATATGGTACCGGTACCATACACGACGTTAAGTGCCTGACTGTATTAAGTGCTTACAGTTGGGTCCGACCGGGAAAGCAGTTGGCATCGACCACATCCCCGAGTTGGTGGAGAGATCTGTGGAGAACGTAAAGAAAGCCAACAAAGATCTGCTGGATTCTGGAAGAGTGGTGTTGGTGTCGGGTGACGGCAGAGAGGGCTACCCCAAAAACGCCCCCTATCACGCAATTCACGTCGGTGCCGCCGCCCCCAATATACCCAAGGCGGTCAGTTCTTTTGCTTTTTGTCTAATTTTCTAGTTCTAATCTTCTTTGGAACAGTCAGGCACTTAACGCCGTTTATGGTACCGACACCATATATGGTGCCAGTAGTCTAGGTACCGGTCTTGCCTAAGTCGGGTGGGAGGCGGACCATACATGTGACAGGTCATCCGCCGAATGGGGGAGGGGCTATAGCGCCGGCCGGTGGGTCTGAGCCCAAATGGGAAGGGGGTTGTGGACTTAAAAACGCTCAAAAATCGCAAATTCTCGGTTAAAATGTCACAAATCGCTAATTTGGGCTGGAATACAGCTAAAAAGTGCTGTTTTACAGGCGTTTTTGGCGACTTTTGTGCAAAAAATCGCAAAAATTTGCTCAAAAATTAAATCGGAGGGAGGGTCGGAAAAATCGTCTGAGGGGTCCCATCCGGGGGTCTGGCCGAAGTCGGGTTGGGAGGCATGGTCTAAAGGGTGGGCGCGGGCGGTTTGAAAGCATTAGTCAGGTCAGGACACAAAACTCGAAGAATTACAAAAAAACATTCGTGTCTCAAGGAGAGAGTTGAAACGTCGTCAGTGAAACATTAGTGTGCTGTGCTGGGCAATGTAAACAGAAAGATTAGCTGCTTTTACCCTTTCGAAAACACGCACCTTTTTGTTCAAATCTTTTCTCCCTCCAACTAGATTTGTGTTCGCCCGAGACTACAGAAAAACTGATTAAGCACGCAACTGTACCAACCCGCAACCAAACTCAAGGTCCAGCGTAAAAAAAAGAGGCGAACAGATTTGTTCGTACTTGTCGTTGAAATTTATGTTCGCTCTTTCAAACGGACCGGCCCGATTTTGAACAGGTTTTTTTAACTGCGCTCCCCTGTTATAGCGTTCGAAATTCCCCTCCCGTGGAACACTGCCCTTTTTGTTCGCTACACTAAATTTAAATGTGTTCGTCTGCGTGGAATCAGTTTGAAACGACCAGACAGAAAGAGAGAACAAAGATTTCGAATTAAATGCTTACCTGCTATGCGCATACATTAGCTGAATGAAAGAGCTGATACGAAGCTAGAGTTATTCGCTTTGGGGTGGTCTGTTTCTTGCCGGAACGGTTACTTTTATCTCATTCCACAGTCAGCCACCCACAGACATGGGCTAGCATTTCGGCTGATGGGGGTAGAATTTCCATTTCCTAAGGGGGGCTGAGTTGATGGTAAGTCAAAACGTGCCATGTTTTGCTAAAATCTAGGATTTTAGGCTATTTTTCGTTAAAATAAGCTAGACTGAGCTCATTTACACCTATTCTAGGCATAATTTTGTCATATCTTTCTATACAAATTTGTCTGAAAAATTTCTGAGGCCGTTGGCTGAGCGGTGTCAACCCCTCCTTTGGCCATTTCTAGTACGGAGGATCTGCCCCCACCCGACTTAGGCTAGGCCAGAACAGGAGGAACCCTCCAGTCCATTTTTCTGGCAAGCAATTTTTTCGGCAAAAATTTAATCACTAAAATTGCTCAAATTGCCTACTGTATTTGAGACCAAATTAGCGATTAGTGACGACGTTGAAGCCAAAAGTGCGATTTTGAGCTTTTCAGTAGCCTAGAATTTGGGCTCAAGCTCATACCAACCTCACCCATCGGCCGATGACCTGTTACATGTATTACGAAGAGCAATAGATCAAGAGCGACCAGTTTCAGCTGACCGAGCAGTTGGCTCCGGGCGGTCGAATGGTGATTCCGGTTGGTCCGGAGGGCGGCAACCAAGTCTTCAAGCAGATAGACAAAAAGGCCGACGGTAGTCTGAAGGAGCAGGACTTGATGGGAGTGATCTACGTGCCCCTCACCAGTAAAGAACACCAGTTGGGTCACAGGTACGGCCGTTCGCTCAAACTGGTGGTCGCCGTTTGTCTGGCCATGGTGGTTGTGTTTTGGATTTTTGGCTTCAAAAACAAACTCTTCTGACCTGTCTTTGTTCTGATAAACTCGCTCGAAAAGCTAAGTAACTGCTAATATTTCATCTGCATTGCATGCACTTTGTCGGTATCTGGGTATTTTTAACTTGAAACAGATCAGAACTTACGCTAAGTTAGGGTGGACAAGTTTTAGGCGGCTCTTGTCTGGGGAGTGATCAAAAATATTTTCAGAATTTTTGCACCTTTTACTTTTTGCTGTCGTTATTCTATATACAGCCAAATTGCGTTACAAGACGGAAAAGAAGACGAAAAAATTATAGAAAGTTCTAAAAAGAAATTGTATGTTGAATAACTTGTTCAATAACGGAAATCCAGAACAGAAGGCATTTTTTAAGCTAAATGAAATTTGACCATTTCCTGAGCCAGTTTATCAGTCAGTATTGGAGCCGCTACTATACTACCTTTTTCGGTCTTGGGTCCTAATCTTTTTTGCGGTGCGAAGTTTTAGCCTTTTTAGGTAGGTGGGTAACCCTATTTCAGGTGTGTCTGTCTTTTGGCTTTAATATTTTTGACCGATTTTGTCTTCTTCACACTTTGACTTACCTCTGGGTCTGGGTAGGCTACTGATTCAAGTCAGGGTTTGAGTAGAGACAACAGTTATTCTCATTCATGTAACAGGGGTCCTGGTGGTCTGCCCCCACCCAACTAGGCCTGACCTCCGTCGATCGGGGGACCCTCAGATTTTTCTGGCAAGCAATTTTTTCAGCAAATTTTTACAATTATTAGAATCTCAGACACTAATATTGCTAAAATCGCCTGTAAAACAGCTCGGCTCAAAATTAGCGATTTTAGCTAGGGTTGCGACGATGTATCGATATCGAAGACTCAATATATTCCAATATCGATATGGCGATATTTCTCCAATTGATATTTTCGATATTTTTTGTGAAGAAAAAAGAGGAAAAAACAAATTTTACTTAAAAGTATGTTTTTCTGGAACAATATAAACAGTTTTTCCTAGATATGTACCTCAGAAATCGATGGTATAGATAGTCATCTAGGCCTACTTGTACTTTTATTTTAATTTTCAATGCAAAATTCTCCCAAAAGATTGCGGAGGCTGGGGGTAGTGGTGGCCTGAGAGGTCAACCTTATCATTGAAGAGCTTCAGAAGGGCTACTACCTTTTCTACGATTCTCTGCTTATTTGATATCATATCGTTGATTGCATCAGTGCTTGACTGATAAGCAGCCAGAGCAGTTGCTTTTTCAGTTTTTCTTGCATAACTATAAATATCGATATCGAACGATATCGTGCTGAGAATATCGATATCGAATATCGACGAATTTTGTCATTAGGAATAGTAGGTAGGAATAAGGAATAAGAGTAGTGCGAATTGTCGTTTGCCGCCCTTTTTCTACTCATTTCACTTGCTTCAGTTAAGTTTCTGATTCGTAAAAAATTAGTTGAACCAATCAGAACAAACTTCAGAAGTTCATGAAACTTTTTTGCCACCGTGGCGCATTGAAATGAGAAAATCCATACTAAATGAATAGTACGTAACTTCTGACAACCTACAACACTTTATTATTACATTTGCCGTCATACATGTACTAGGGGGGTTTGGGGGGTTACCCCCCCTGCTGGAAAGGCCACCCCCCCTCACCCCCCCCCCCCGAGACAGGTTAAGGGACCCCTCCCCCCCCGACCAAAAAATACAAGTACTAGTAGTGGCTCCAGTATTGACAAACTGGGTCAGAAATCACTAATTTTTAGCCTAAAATTCACTTGAAACGCCTTTGGAAACCGAATTTGGCGTTTCCACTGCTGATATTTAAGAAAAATCGGTGTTTTTGGAAGCTCTTTTTGTCATTTTTTGCTTGTTTTTAGCTTTAAAACGCTATTTGGCAGCTTAAAATAGCGATTTTTAGCGTCCTTACTGAAAAAAACGTGCTAAAAACGCATTTCTAGGCGTTTTGGAGCTTTTCGAAATTTGGGACCCCCACCTGGGCGAAACCCCCCTCGACCCCCCACCTGAGGAAAACCCCCCTCCTACCCCCCTCCCCCCAGGTCGGCCCGGAGCTGTTACATGTATGTTTGCCGTCGTATGTATTAGGGCGGTTGAGGTTACCACTAGCTAAACCCCAACGCAGACCCCTCACCCCAACAGTTTAGAACCCTGACCCAAAAATAAGTATTAGCTTAGTAGAGGCTCCATCCAATTTTGAAAAGCCAACCCTGTTCCTACTCAGAACACAGGTCCCTGAATCAGAGAGGTTCGGTGATCCCAAACATACATGAGCTGCTGGGCTGGGGGTAGGGCTGGTCCCCAGTCGTGGCGTACCCAGCATTTGCAATGGTTCGTTTAGATATTTACAGCTGTGATTTTTTCTAAAATATTGCCTTCAAAACGCATTGAACGTGTGCAGTAGAAACCACAGAAAGCATTCGATTTTCCATCAACCACCGAATACACAAACCGACCAGCGCTAAGCCTTATCACAGGGAAAACGTCTTTTGAGATACGGTTACTGCGATCAGTTAACGTACAGTTACAGATCGCATAACAAGATCGCATTTAGCGTAGTAACGATGTGATAATGCGGCGCGGCGCCTCTGACTGATGATGCGTTAAATGAGATCTGCTAATGTACATTTACAGATCATCTGCAACAATCGCATTAGCAGATCACGTTAACCGTGCTACAACAGTCAACACTGCGTTCTGGAATGGCTTTGGTTGATTCGTATTTAACGCATTTAACGTATTAACGATGTGCTAATGAGATCTTTGTAGACAGACCGTCTTATGATAGTTAAATGCGATGACAAGCTACGGTTAATGCGGTTACAAGGACGGTTAATGCGATCTCTAACTGTACATTAGCAGATCGCAGTACCGTATCTCAAAACACGTTTTCCCTGTGTATGCCGTTCACCGTCTTAATGGTTTTTTCGGCGGCCAGCAGCAATTAGGTCACTCAACCCTATCCATAAACACGGGCAAATTGTTAATTAATTAATTAATTAATTTCCGTGTCTCAAGGAAAGTGGTATGCTTTCCGATGTTTCTACTGTACTCTAGGTACCCCGGCTCGCCACCCACCCACCCACACCCACCTGAAACTGATTTTCTTCCAACAAACCCACTCACCAAAAACATACATGTAACAGGTCATCCGCCGAAGGGGGAGGGGGCTTGGGGGTCTGGCGCCGGCCGGGAGTCTGAGCCCAAATTTTGTGAGGTGGTTGGGCAATAAACAACGCTCAGAAATCGAAAATATCGCAGTTTTTGGGCTAAAAATCGTCCAAAATCGCTAATTTGGGCTGAAATACAGTTAAAAAGTGCTGTTCTACCGGCGCTTTTGGCAATTTTTGTGTCTGAAATCGCAAAAAAAGTCGCAAAAATTTGCTCAAAAAATTAGTTGCCAGAAAAATCGGAGAGGGGGTCGGGAAAATCGTCTCAGCGGGTGCCCATCTGGGGGGTCTGGCCTAAGTCGGGTGGGGGGGCAGACCCCGCAGACCCCCCTGTTAGATGTCTGATTTTCCACTTCCCTCCTCCGATTTTTGGTCATGCATGTAACAGGGGGTCTGCCCCAAACCAACTTAGGCCAGCCATTGGATGGGGACCCACCCCCCTCCGATTTTTCTGGCATGCATTTTTTGAGCAAATTTTTGCGATTTTTTCTACAATTTTAGACACAAAAAAATTGCGATTTTCCCCCGATTTTTGAGCGTTTTTTTGTGCCCAACCCCCCTCCCAAAATTTTGGCTCAGACCCCCCCCGGCCGGCGCTAGACCCCCAACCGACTCCCCCCTTCGGCGGATGACCTGCTACATGTACGTGGAAAATGGTCTAGAGGGCAGACATGGGCAAAGGGGGGGTTGGCCCCCCTCAGGCTCTGACCTACCCCCCCCCCCCCCCTCAGCCGGCCGCTACCCCCCTCAGGAATTTTTGGAAGAATTTGTATACAAAATTATGATAAAAATATGCCTGGATTAGGTGTAAATGAGCTCAGAATAGCTTATTTTAATGAAAAATAAGCCAAAAAACCTTGATCTTAGCCAAAAATCGGACTTTTTGGCTTACCACCCCCTCAGCCCTTCGTCAGGCGCTCCTACCCCCCTCAGCCCCCCCCCCTCAGGAATTGAAAATTCTACCCCCCTCAGCCGAAATGCTAGCCCATGTCTGCTAGAGGGGTGTTCGTCCCGGGGGTCTGGCCATAATCGGTGGGGCTGGGGAGGGCAGGTGCTCCCATTCTATGTAAGGTGCCGAGAGTTCTCCATAATAGGAACACGGTGTTTTTGTAGGAGGCGTTGATTTCAGGGACCTGTGACTGACGCTCTTCAATGTTCAGATGCTGCATTAGTTGACGTCCCTGTCTGGCTGGTTTGGTTGGCAATTGAGAGAGATGATGATAATATTTTTGTGTATATCAGTTTGTTTGTACAGTAAGAGAGACGGCCGGTCAACGGTAGGAGAAGAGAAAGTTGTATGTGATTTTGTGAAAACGCGAGTGACTGAGAGAATTGCTGGTCGATTTTGCATTTCACTGCCCGGTTTTACTGTCTTGTATTATGTCTGGCGTTTGGTGTTTTGTGATGGGAGGTAGGGTGGAGCTGTGTTATCACTATTATTATTTGTTTCTATGATAATAATTGCTTTGTTCTAGTG
This sequence comes from Sabatieria punctata, assembly GCA_030248155.1. Lineage (NCBI taxonomy): Eukaryota > Metazoa > Nematoda > Chromadorea > Araeolaimida > Comesomatidae > Sabatieria > Sabatieria punctata. The sequence goes on from JASANB010004164.1 coordinate 8,316, forward strand.
TAATCTAAGACATACTCACTCGCTAGCGGTTGGTTCATTAGCTAATTGCTGTTCTGTTCTGTTCTGTTGAGTACAAAGAGACTAGGGCTATTTCGGCTTCTTTCTTGCTACTTCTTGCGGGTACCGATAAACTTATGAAATCATACCTCATTCATCAAACAGTTGTTTAAGTTGGAACTACCTCTTAGGTTCTAGTGAAGTGAATAGTCAAACCTCGTAAATAGAATATCGTGGAGCAGGTTGGGTTGGAGGACCAAGGGGCTTCGACCGGGCAGGGTGTCCTAATTAGAAAAGCTCGACTACATATTTTTCGACCTGAACTTGACAACTACAAACTAGGTAAGAATACAAATTATTTCCTCGAGATTTTTGTACTACAAACTGTGACTACAAATTGAAATTCTCTGAAGAAATACTGTATGGTCTACCTGCACTACTGGAAACGAAATTTTAACAGGCTCTAAACGTCCTCAAGCTCATGTTCATTTGTCTGTCAGCTGAGGCTAGTTAAATAAGGGCTTTTCAGTCATATAGGAAGCATCTCTGATGTACGCGGCCCAGGTTAAGAAGTTTAGACAAAAGTGGAACATTCAGTTGAAGAATTTTGTGCTGAGATCACAGCTCTCTAAACAGTTCTAATCCCTTTTGTTACTGATTTGAGCAAGAAAATACAGAGGAAAATGAGCTCGATTCTTGTAAAACAGTCCACAATCGCAAAATAAGCTGAATTATTAGCTGAAAGTCCAAGTTATTCTGTTATTTAAACTCCATTAGTATACAAAAATACCAAATAATACCATTTCTCAAAAACTACCAAATTATACCAGATACCATTTGCATCGCTAATAGCGTTACGTCTAACCCTACGTAGTAAAAAGTGTGTACACAAAGTTTATAGCGGACCCAAGTACGTACACAAACTTCATATCTCGCAGCAAAACGGGCTAAATCTTCAGAAGCCTTAATCCTCAAGGCTCGCAATTGTGTAAGCGCGACCGCGCGGAATAATAATGGCCACTCAGCACGTTTAACTACAGTATAGTTAAAAAAATGTCCCATCGCTTTTTTGGCCTTCACTCAAACGTTTCGTTCTCAGTCGTTCCTTTACCGATTTGGCTCAAATTTTCAGCAAAAATTAACAACATGGTTGGCTAAATATTCTGCAAGTTTAGTGCCAAAATTCCGACTCATACTGGTTTTATGACCAAAAAACTAGGAATGAGGGTGGTCCACGCAAATTTATTTTTTTTCGGTAATACAAGGAGTACAGGCTTGAAACTTGCAGGAATGATTGGTGTTGCTACTGGGCATAACATACTAAGCGGGCAGCCCTGTAGCTCAAAGAGCACTAAAATTGGGCAATTTCAAAACAATGAGTGAAAATCCCATAGTTAAGAAATCCGCACCTTCTAGAATCAAAGCACTGAATCTGTTGTTAATCAACACACAGTTCGACAGTAGCAGGAAGTTCGACAAATAAATGAACCTGATATGTAAACTCTGTTCCACACCATAGAAACCATCCCTGCAGCGTTTTTTGAAAATCGAAAATCTTTAGAATCGTCATTTTGCCGGTTTTACGAAGAAAAGTCATATTTAGTCATGTTTTTGAAATTCCCTAATTTTAGTGCCCTTTGAGCTACAGGTCTGCCCGCTTAGTATGTTATGCCCAATAGCAACACCAATCATTCCTGCAAGTTTCAGGCCTGTACTCCTTGTATTACCGAAAAAAAATAAATTTGCGTGGACCACCCTCATTCCCAGTTTTCGGGTCATAAAACCAGTACGAGTCGGAATTTTTGCACTAAACTTGCAGAATATTTATTCCACCATGTTTTTAATTTTTGCTGACAATTTCCGCCAAATCGGTAAAGAAATGACTGAGAACGAAACGTTTCAATGAAGGCCGAAAAAACGATGGGACATTTTTTATCTATACTGTATATTAGGAATGTTTCACTGCAACTACGTTGAAGTCCCCGGGAACTAGAGTGCGAACTGGTATTGGGTATTGGGTGTATTGGGGTGTTTTCCAGGTATTGGGTATTGGGTATTGGGGTTTTTACCCCCAATACCCAATACTAATTGGGACAGGTAAAAATATGGACAAATCGTTGTTGACTTGAAAAATTGATCTACAAAAATCGAAAAAGTTAGTCGATTATTCGGTTTAGGAAGCTGTTTTCGTGTTAAGGAGCCGTCCATAAACGACGTCGTTCCAAAATCCCGATTTTTCGGAGCCCCGTCCCCCGAAAATCTAAAATAAAAATGGAGACATTTCTAATGTCACCATAATGTACCAGTACCGTACCCATGGCTATTGCGTTGGTGCACGCAATTTCCGGCCGAACTAGGAAAAAATTCGCCAGAACAAACACGACTGAATTACGTTGAAATACCAAGTGAAGTACCAAAACTGTTAATTCTGCAAAATTTACGCTTCAGATTACTTCTAAATGCTTTCTGAAAAGCTAATTTTTCAAAATTTTCTCGCGCTGCTTGGGCAGCGGCTCAACAAGGGCTCTTAAAAATGTTAATTTCAGTGCAAAAAATTTTGTGTTCGCAACTGGAATGTACCTGTCCAGTGAAATTGCAATTTTTGGCTCAGCTACGCAAGTATTGGGTATTGGGGTATTGGGGGTCTCAGGTATTGGTATTGGGTATTGGGGTATTGGGTTTTTTAGGTATTGTTCGCACTCTACCGGGAACGACAAGTTACTTTATTGTGCGAAACAATCGGAAGTTGGACGACTTTCTGCCATTCTGAATCACAACGAATACAGTATCCGTTCTGCGTAACCGCGTTTTAATAAACGACGGTTCTATCTAACCCAGTGGAAGGTAGAATGGAAGATGGTCCTTTCCCCCCTCCAGAAACAGTTCATTAACGAATGCAGTCTTTATTAATCAACATCGAGAGCATATGTGCATTTTGTTCAAAATCGTTGTTCATGCTAAATCGAGACTATTATGTGCATTTACGCAGTGGGGAAAGCGTCTTAATAAAATATAACCAAAAACAAAAAGCTAATTACACGCACTGATAAAGGTGGTATCGGTTGTTTAACTTCAGGGTGGCTTTATACGAATTTGGCAAATTATATTTACGCTGCTGAAATAAAATTTCCGTTTTATTTTCGCTAAACTTTTTGGACCATACTGTAAAATAAAATGTAACAACCGCATTTTTTGGTACGCTGAAACTATTCCAAGTGTGGATTAAACGCTTGCCGTCACCTGCTATCCGCTAAAAATGCTCAGAATAGACTACTATATGGCGGGCTTCTCACACGTTCTGTCTCTTACTTTAGCAGATTTTCAGTTTTGAAGAAAATAATTTACTAAGTTCAAAGACTATTCATCAAGCAGCGGTTCCTTTTCCAGGTCATCCATCAATCCGTAGGTGGTAGAGAATTTTCCTGATTTGGAGGGCAGCAGAGCCCAGTGTTGCACCTCTCCGGCGCTGAAGACTGCGAAGAAAATTGCTCCAAAGATCAGAATCGCACCGGCCACCCAGAACACCAGTCTCCACTGTTCTAGGGTTTGCTGAAATGGTTCGTCGTAGTATGCAAATTTTTCAAGACCACGAAACCTGCTTACATCGGTGGTGATGGCAGAAGCAATGTAGGGAGCTATAATGCCGTCAATAGTGCCGAACGTGTTGCTAATGCCCATCAGCGTTCCAGCATATCTGGGGGCAATGTCCACATGGTTCACCAGAAATCCACCGTATTTGAAGCCGCTTATTCCCGATGACAAAGTCAAAAGTGCCACGGCTACTGTAGTTTGTTCGCAACGCAGATACCCGGTTGCCACCATAAACGTAGCTTGGCCTAGCAGGGCTATAAGCAGAACAGGTTTTGTTTATTTTGTTTCCAATAATCTGGACAATAAATATGTAAAAGAATAACCTGTAAGCATCATTATGTTCCGGACCTTTCGAGTGCTGATAATCTTGTGGTGTCTGAGGTAATCGGAAATTACGGTAGCCAGGTTCCCGACCACAAACAGGGAAGCGTAAGGCAGTGCAGAGAAAGCTCCGTTCTAAATTCAGGCTCACCACAAACATGATATCAGTGAGTAAGTAGTTTGTTCAGCTATACATACAGTATATACATGTACAGTACGTATGCGGCGTTTTACCTCCACTGTCAGTCAGACATGGGCTAGCATTTCGCCTGAGGGGGTGGTAAATTTTCAAATCCTGGGGGGCTGAGGGGACGGTAAGCCAAAAAGTCCGATTGTTTACTAAAATCAAGGTTTTTAGGCTTATTTTTTTCGCTAAAATAGGTTAAAATAAGCTATTATGAGCTCATTTAGGTACTTCACCTAATCTAGGCATATTTTTATTACAATTTTCTATACAAAATTCTTAGTAAAAATTCATGAGACAGCGGCCTGATAAGGGGTAGATCAGAGTCTGAGGGGGATCAACCCCCGCAGCCCCCTTTGCCCATGTCTGGTGTCAACTACAAACCACCTTACTTTAAGAAATGATATTACACCTATCGTTAGTTAAACTTCCGTCTTAAATTCAGGCTTAGGCTTGGGCTTACACCTTTGGCAGAAAGGGTTTGGAATTCATAAATTGGTGATCTTCCCGTAACCGACTAGAGCCAGAAACCCAGACTGGAAACTTCCATCGATTTTTCTCTCTCTATCGATTTTTCTTGGATTTTTACAATTCTGGCTGGACTATATTCAATTGTTAAACTTTACTGTAAAACAGCGATTTTTGGTAGTCGACCCGCCAATTTTTGGTCTGTCCCTCAGACTGGTTCAAACCCCCAACCAATCACCTCTGACGCATTATGATGAACTGGTATGTATACTGTACGTATGTTGGAATGGTTTGTTTGTGAATATGTAACTGTAGATAAAAACCAAGTAAACTATCTTAAATTCAAAGCTTGTGCTTTACCGATTTAATGTCAAATCTGAGCACTTCACTCATATAGGTCGGCAGTTCAGTGAGGACCAAATATCCACCAAATCCAGAGCAAAAATGGCCAACTATTATGCCCCAAACCGGACCCGATGTCACTATGGCCAACCAGGGCGTTTTCTTAGGCTAATAACTTGTCAGTTAATTCAATTTGTTCCATGAAGAAGCACCATTATTCTATTTACCCTCGTGCCAACCACAATATGACCTTCTAATGACTTTTCGATGTACTGCCTTTCCTTGTCACTGATTCGTTTGTGTTCAGCAGGAGTGTCGCTAACGAAAATCAGCCACGCCAAGCACCAAACTGCGCTTAGACCACCTACAGTAGAAGAAATTAATTATAATAATAAGATCGAAGTTCTCACCGAAAATATAGAAGATAGCCTCCCATCCCACTTGCTGACAAAGCGTTCCCGAGACAGGCATGGCGATAATCTAAAATTTGCATAAAGCGTAACAGCAGAAGTAACAACTGTCTTTACATTTCCAATGTGCGCCCCGGCGTAGGTGCAGCCGACGAGAATGGTGCGTTCGGAAAACGGCGCCCAGTGAGACCAAATTGCGTGCATGGCCGGATAGACCACTCCCTGAAGATTCATTTTTCCATTCACTTTTGTCATGAAGTTCATGAACTAACAACTAACTTTCCACTGAACTTTACTAATTCATCTATACTTATGTTCAAACTTAGCGGCTACCGTATTGTTGTTGATTGTGAAGTGTCGTTGTTGCTTACAACATTGATTGATGATTCGAATTTTGAGCTGGCCGGACTATTGTTGTTGTGTGTAAAATAAAAAGGGAAAAACCCTATCGGTTGGTACTGTCGTTCGCTGGTAATAGTAAAACGGCTCGTCTGCTCTCTATTATTAGGTGGTATCGTTTCTTATTAGCTCAGCTCCAGTCTTGTCATCGTCGTCGCTTCACAACGCTCTATTTGTAGGTAATTTATTGGTCAAAACGTGGAAGAAAGCTCATGGTGCCCACGACATCCTTGAACCAATGACGACTTGGGCTGAAACTCACCAAACATTGCTCGTTGAGGAGAGGTGAGAGCATTAATTGATTGCCGTTGTAATCGCGCAATGCCAGGCCATAAAAATAAGCGGCCTACGCCAACGCCTACGCCAAATAAACCAAAACCGTCTGCCAAAACTGACTCTAATGCACAGTCGAGCGCTTCTGATGGGCCTCATGCTAATACTAGAGAAAAGGCTAAGGAACGTTTGCTTAATGTTCGGGACGAGCTAGTCACTTTGTCGCAGTTTCTAACTAAACAAGGCCAAGAATTTTCCCTTGAAATTCAGAACAAGAAAGAAAATCTAAAGTCTAAAAAGCAGCTAGACGTTTGTTCTGATTTGGTGCGACAAATAACTGATGCAGAAGGGAGATTGACTAGTTTAGCAGCTGAACTTGGCCCCATTCTCAGTGAGTCTGAGAAGGAGTGGGAAATTTTTGACAAATTGAAAAGAGCTCTCTTTGACCAGTTAGGAAGGACGAAAAACGAACTTGAATTGTTGCTAGAACGGTTCGACATAGCCTCCCCACTTTCCGCGTTCGCCGCGACGGGTGGACGGGCAAATCAAAGCTCACTTTCCGCCCAAACGGCGATGGGTGAAGACGCAAGTGAAACCCTACTTTCCGCCACCATGGCGATGGGTAGTGGAGGGGACGAGGTCTATTCCGCATTTCCTGCGATGAGACCACAAGCTGCTGCTGCTTCGTCAGGAGGCTTAGACCCCAATGTTTTGGCCTTAATTTCTATAATGCAAAAACAACTTTTGCAAACTGAAGAACGTTTCCAAAAGCAACAGGAAGCTATGCAGCAGCAGCAAGCGGCCTCAGAAAGGCGTCATTTTGAACAGATGGAGCTTCTGAAACTTCATCACACTGACCTGATGGAAGCTTCAGAAAAGAAGCTCGAATTGGCAGTCGGCCACTTTGACGCGCTGGCCAGGAATCAGGCTAAAGAGCAACAGTCCTATTTTGAAAAGTACGCCGAGCGTATCAATGAACTAGATAGAAAACTTGAAGGCGTACAGAGCAGAAATCCTTCCCCTGCGAGAGCTGAATCGAGACTTAGCTTTAATATTCCCCAGCCAAATCAAACTGTAAGGCTCCCAAAGCTCGAATTGCGTGCATTTGACGGCGATTTGTTCGGCTGGAAGGCCTTTTGGGCTAGTTACGACCAGACTATCCATTGTAACGTATCACTGTCTAGCAGTCAGAAATTTACGTACTTAAAGTCGGTTGTTACTGGCGCAGCGGCTAAGGTCATTGACGGTCTTCCTGTTACCGATCGTGCATACGATCTAGCGATCGATTTGCTCAAACGTCATTATGGCAGCGATACCCAATTGATGGATGCTCACTACGCAGCCCTAGATAAGCTAAAACCCGTGCTCGATAATTACGAAGCGTTGTTGGCCTTCCAAATGGAAATAGAAAAACACCTAAGAGGCTTAGAAGAGCTAGGGCTGACGGGGCGTGATGAGCGTTTTTTGGCAGCCGTCTTGCTCAGAAAAATGCCTGACCGCATTTTAAAGGAATTGTCGCCAAAATTGGAAGAGCGAGATGCTGACCGTTTAACTTGTTTGCGCGATTACTTGTTCGATCAGATAAAAACGGCTCGGTTTGTAAATCAATTTACTGCGAACGACACGGCCACAAAGGAGCCGTCTGGTCAAAAAAGGGGCCAGGTCGGCACTGCGCATGCGTTAATCGCTAAGGCGAATTTGAAGTGTCTCTATTGCCAAGGAGGGCACTATTCGGATCAGTGTACAGTATACTCTGATGCTAAGCGACGGCACGACTTTGCTCGTTCAAAACGTATGTGTTTTCGCTGCCTAAAAACCGATCATGGTATAAAAAACTGCCCCCAGACTAAGCGGAAGTGTTGTTATTGTCAGGGGACACGGCCACGGCCACGACAGGTACATGGCACCCCTACTGTATCTTCAGTATCTGTGGTCGTACAAAGCATGTAAGGTATCAGTACCACATTTGGCACCCCTACCTTCTGGTTCCGGTACCATATATGCCACCCCAACCTTGTGGTAGCGGAACTATATATGGCACCCCTACTTTCTGGTACTGGTACCATATTGTACGTATATAACATCCCAACCTTGTGGTACCGGTACCATATATGCCACCCCAACCTTGTGGTAGCGGAACTATATATGGCACCCCTACTTTCTGGTACTGGTACCATATTGTACGTATATAACATCCCAACCTTGTGGTACCGGTACCATATATGCCACCCCAACCTTGTGGTAGCGGAACTATATATGGCACCCCTACTTTCTGGTACTGGTACCATATTGTATATAACATCCCAACCTTGTGGTACCGGTACCATATATGGCAACCCCAACCTTGTGGTACCGGTACCATATATGCCACCCCAACCTTGTGGTAGCGGAACTATATATGGCACCCCTACTTTCTGGTACTGGTACCATATTGTATATAACATCCCAACCTTGTGGTACCGGTACCATATATGGCAACCCCAACCTTGTGGTACCGGAACTATATATGGCACCCCTACTTTCTGGTACTGGTACCATATTGTATATGACATCCCAACCTTGTGGTACCGGTACCATATATGGCAACCCCAACCTTGTGGTACCGGAACTATATATGGCACCCCTACTTTCTGGTACCGGTACCATATTGTATATGGCAACCCCAACCTTGTGGTACCGGTACCATATATGGCAACCCCAACCTTGTGCTGCCGGAACTATATATGGCACCCCTACTTTCTGGTACCGGTACCATATTGTATATGACATCCCAACCTTGTGGTACCGGTACCATATATGGCAACCCCAACCTTGTGGTACCGGAACTATATATGGCACCCCTACTTTCTTGTACCGGTACCATATTGTATATGGCAACCCCAACCTTATGGTACCTGTACCATATATGGCAACCCCAACCTTGTGCTGCCGGAACAATATATGGCACCCCTACTTTCTGGTACCGGTACCATATTGTATATGACATCCCAACCTTGTGGTACCGGTACCATATATGGCAACCCCAACCTTGTGGTACCGGAACTATATATGGCACCCCTACTTTCTGGTACCGGTACCATATATGGCACCCCAACCTTGTGGTACCGGTACCATATATGGCACCCCAACCTTGTGGTACCGGTACCATATATGGCAACCCAACCTTGTGGTACCGTTACCATATATGGCACCCCAACCTTGTGGTACCGGTACCATATATGGCACCCCAACCTTGTGGTACCGGTACCATATATGGCAACCCCAACCTTGTGGTACCGGAACTATATATGGCACCCCTACTTTCTGGTACCGGTACCATATATGGCACCCCTACTTTCTGGTACCGGTGCCATAAATGGCACCCCAACCTTGTGGTACCGGTACCATATATGGCACCCCAACCTTGTGGTACCGGTACCATATATGGCACCCCAACCTTGTGGTACCGGTACCATATATGGCACCCCAACCTTGTGGTACCGGTACCACATATAGCACCCCAACCTTGTGGTACCGGTACCACATATGGCACCCCAACCTTGTGGTACCGGTACCACATATAGCACCCCAACCTTGTGGTACCGGTACCACATATAGCACCCCAACCTTGTGGTACCGGTACCATATATGGCACCCCAACCTTGTGGTACCGGTACCATATATGGCACCCCAACCTTGTGGTACCGGTACCATATATGGCACCCCAACCTTGTGGTACCGGTACCATATATGGCACCCCAACCTTGTGGTACCGGTACCATATATGGCAACCCCAACCTTGTGGTACCGGAACTATATATGGCACCCCTACTTTCTGAAACCGGTACCATATATGGCACCCCTATTTTCTGGTACCGGTGCCATATATGGCACCCCAACCTTGTGGTACCGGTACCATATATGGCACCCCAACCTTGTGGTACCGGTACCATATATGGCACCCCAACCTTGTGGTACCAGTACCATATATGGCACCCCAACCTTGTGGTACCGGTACCATATATGGCACCCCAACCTTGTGGTACCGGTACCATATATGGCAACCCCAACCTTGTGGTACCGGTACAATATATGGCACCCCAATATATTGTGGTACCACCGGTACAATATATGGCACCTCAACCTTGTGGTACCGGTACCATATATGGCACCCCAACCTTGCCGCACCGGTACCATATATGATATGGCGTTAAGTGTCACACTACCTCCAGGAAGCTGTGTTATAATGTAGCCCCAAAAGAAGGCGCCTAATATGATTCCTTGTTGCTGTTTGGTCCACAGAAAGTCTCCATCATCCTAGAAACAAATTAGTCGGACAAAACTTACTCTAGAAAAATGATCTTACAATTTGTTTGGCATCTCCTCTAGCAGGACAACGCATTGGTCGGTGTTTTTGCGATGCATTGGACAAGGTATACACTTCTGGAATGGTTTCTGCCTTGACTGCAGTGTTGTTGACCATACAAACTACTGTTGGAAAGTCCGGGGTTAAAAAAATAAGTTCAGGTTCAAGTCAAGTCCAACATCGAAATTTCAGGTTCAAGTCCAGGTTCAAGTCCATCATCTAAAAAACCTGGACAATAAGTTCAGGTTCAAGTCCACTGACAATTTCAAGAATTGTTGAAATTTTGCACTGCTCGCAACTTTTCTCAGCTAGATAAGCCTGTCTACTAGTAATGAAAGACGAAAACCACATTTTATGGGGCAGTAGTTTCGTTTTCTCGCATATTCAGTTTGAAAAATAGGTGTAAAAACAAGAAATCATGAAAATGTTGTGCAATCCAACCGAAAATTTGTCAAATTTTGCCTAAATTTTCACACAAATTTTGAACCTATTGAGTGAGTCCAGAAAAACGAAACAGGTTCAAGTCCGGCTGAAATAAAATAGGTTCAGGTTCAGGTTCAAGTCCACAGATTTCAGGTTAAAAACCTATTAATAAGTCCAGGTTCAAGTCGGACTTGCCAACAGTAATACAAACCAAGGCCACACTCAAGTTGCTGCGTTGCCCGTACAACACAGCGAAGCCAAAGAAACCCACGATCGCTATGCAGAGACGCGAACTGCGCCATAGAGAGGCTCCTAAAGCCAAAGTAGAATAATTTGTCTTTAAGAAATGGTCCTCACTCACTTTTTAGTTCGTATTCTGACATGTTTCTAGCATGAAAGCACAGAGACGAACGCGGACTGACTGTTTGTCGCGTTTTCTTATCGAAGTGTTGTAGCTAATTTTACACCCTACAAAGTGCAAATTCCTGCCCTGTGTACGTACACACTGGATGTTTTTCCGCTGAGCTACATACAGACTGTTTACCTATATTTTTTTAGCACTTGCATTCAAATCCGAACGCGTTTTATTTAGCCACGTTTTCTCTGCTCGAAACAGGGTTTTGAGGACTGTGTAGACCTAATTTGAAGTACTTTACAAACTACATATTTTCGTCGATTGTGACGTCATCAAGACTACAAGTTGACTTTGTCTATAAACTATTATTTCAGGATTTGCGAATTTGTAGTCACTTTTGTTCGAAATTTTCAGCATTTTTAATGTAGTTTTTATACAAATTGAGTCCCTAATCGGAATTTTGAGCTGTTTTGAGCTTAATTGTCTCTGCACGAGAAAACGGGCCAACAGGCGGGTCAAAAAAAATTCAAAATCGTTTCTGAAAGTTATAATATCGATATTCTAGGACAGTTTTCGATGTAGAAAACGAATCTGGTATGCAAAATTTCCTAGCTAAATTTGTACTATAGTTATGGTTGGGGAAACCTTTTGAGCCAGACCAAATTATTTTTTCTGAATCAGTGAAATTAAGTACTTTAAATTAGTCAAAACGGGAACGCTGAATCTCGTGGTGTTCTTCGTTTCAACCAGAACCTTCGAAAAATGCGATATTTCAGCACTTGAAAATTTCAATCGAGCATATCTCAAAAACTAGGCAAATTCATTCGGTGCTCTTTACAGTTCTAAACACTTCGTAACATAAGCTTTCGATCCGTAAAAAAATATTGGGGGGTCATCGATGGTAGACGGCCACTTTATAGCCTCTGAAGTTTGGGTGTCAGTGAAATTCTGCCTATTTTTAACTTTTTCGGTTTTAACCAACACATTCAAATAACTGCTGTTTCGCCTGATGTATTCCTTTTACAAAATGGCTTATACCGTTGAAGAGGGCTTGATTTGTAGTTTAATTTGATGTATTTATGTCAGACAATAGAGCTAGTATAGCAGCAAAAAATAGTTTTCTGTTGTCGGATTCCAGAACTATCGGTAAATTTCTGTTAAATTTATACAAGCGTTTTTGCTAACATCTAGAAAAGATGGGAATTCATTATTCTGTATTGGGTTGAACTGCATGCTGTGCTCAGCACGAAAAAATGAGACTACCAAAAGCCGACAGTGGAGAGGCAATTGCTCTACTGTCTTCTGCTGCAATGCAGAGTTTGTAGTCCAGACACCAGTGCAACTGAAGTACCAGTTAGCGAAGCACTTTGATAACCTTGATGCACGAGAGCAGAAGAGACTGGCTGCAACCTGTCTGCCTTGTCTGCATCTGTGGTGTAGTGGTAGCGACTCTGTCTTCCATGCACCCAGCGTTAGACACATAGGTGGGGTTCGTCCCCAGTGATTGTCTTGCATGTGGCCCTTTATGGGTTCTTTACTGGTCTGTCCCATGTTTATGTGCGTTGTAATAAACCTTAAAACTGTTCAAGTGGCATTCTGGCGATTCTAACAGTTGCAGCTCCAAGCCAAGTACTCAATCTATGGCATCACATCTTGGAGTCAGAATACTTGCAAGATGTAACCCACAGCAGCAGAACCCTAAAGTGTGACAGTGAAGAGAGAATTGAAAAACCAAACTGCCTCCAAACAGTGTCTACTACCCATCTAATCAAGCTTTACCAAGTGTACTGCTCTGAGATTGGCTACAAACATGCACTGTGTGAGCGAGTAATCTACAAGCTTGTGACGGTATTTGCGGCTTCTCACTGCTGAAACAAGCAGCACATCAAAAAAGGTGATGTAATATCTAAGAGGTATGTATGGCTTCCTTTTTTGTTAAAAATTTAAGCCGGCCCCAAAAATTGCTTGCGGAAAATGAAGCAAGTTCAAACCACCTTCGGAAGTATTAGCTGGCTGATGGTGCAGCACTAAATTATCATACGCACGCTAGTGAGCAATGCGGATTGCTGAACGGTTTTGGCATTGAGTACACCCACCTTGGCACTGTACATACACGTACGTACGTTTATTCATACACTGTACTACGGACAGACAGTTACCGTTTCGGCTACCGATATTAAGGATAAGCTATGACGACAAGAATTACGCACAACGCACAAGAACAAATGCTAAGGGGCCGTCCATAAACGACGTCGTTCCAGAATCCCGATTTTTCGGACCCTCCCCCTCCCCCAAAATCGCCTTGCGTCGTTACTGGGAACCCCCTCCCCCTATGCGATGTCGTTTTCCTTTTACCCCCCCCCCTCCTGGTGCGTCGTCTCTCGTCGCATTTTAGCCGACTCCCCCTCCCCCACTCTGGAACGACGTCGTTTATGGACGGCCCTAAAAGTGAGTTTGCAGAGCGTGTGCATTTAGGATGGCCGAGCATGAATGCTAATTTGCGCTAGTAGAGTAAGTGGCGCCTGTCACTCCACCGCCCAAGAAGCATTCACTATACAAGTCATCCAACCTGCACAGATACACAGTCCTAAAAACTTTCGTAAATAAAAAAAAGATGTACAGTCATACAACATTTGATATTAGTCAGCAGACTTTATGCCATGAAACAATTGCGTAATCGTCTATGGCACAGCAAATACCATAACTACACTACAACAATGACTTACTTGCTTGTTTTAAACTTAGGAGAGCTGTTATTTAGTAGTTTAAGGCTCGACAATAAACTTAAGTACGTTTTCGATTTAAGGGAGAGTGAAGAAACCGCTGGAGTGGATTACGCAATTGTTACAACGCACATATACAGGGTGTGCCAAAAAAAAAACAACCCAGCAGAGTTTTTGCTGTAGCAACCGCAAATCGCAACCGATATGAATGAATCTTTTTTTTAAAAAAAAAAAAAATAATTTGGAAACACGCTTATTAAGATAGCCTGCTTAGTTTCGAGATTGCCTCAAAAAGAGGGGGAAAGGGAAAAACCAGTGGGGGGGATGGTGGAGAGGGAAAAGGGGAAGGGGGGGGGGGGAAGAGGGGGGGGGGAAAAAAAGGGGGGGGAAGTTAGGGGGGGGGGTACATGCTTTTTACGGTAAACAACGTTCATAAAGTACGTGCACTAAACTACGTAGGTGCGCACTTGAAAGCTATACGTTGTACGTTAGAAGTGTAGAAGAACTACAAAGTTTTAGGTAGATACATAGTAGGTAGACATGTTTTAAGTAGCGCCGAAACAATGCGAAGTGTCATTTAAGTCCAGCCGCAGTGGCATTTACCATAGGCACATCCGATTAGACCTGCTCAATGGCAGTGATGGTGAGCAGCACTTCGTTGCGGGCCTTGGTGATGGAAGTGGCGCGGAATTGGATATTGGTCGGAATGGTTGACAACAGCTGGTCCAACTGCTGTCGACCGTCAAAGGGCGACGTTGGCTGAGGCCAGGCTCTTCCTTTGGCAGCCAGCAGCTTCTTGAGCGACTCGGTAAAGATGAGTGCCTTGATCAGTTGCAGTCTGGCGTCGACCACTGTGGTGGCCGTTATCCAGACGATGGCTCCGATTGCCTGCTCTAAAACAATACCCCAGTTTAAATGACAGTTCAGTTTAGATCCATTAATCCTTTTCCACTGACTGGCCGTTTTAGCTCACCTTCTTCTGGAATTGCTGATTGGCAGGAACGGCAGGTTGAGTCCTGCAGCTTTTTAGATCGGCACCCGCTCTTTGGGCATGCCAGATAGACTTGCGAGCCGCCCTGAATAACGCCTGTGATCCGGTAGACTAGGCTCGGCCTCTGGTTGTCGCGGAAAACCATGTAGTAGGCGTTCGGCACGTCACTGATAATGGCCTTCGGAATCCTGTCGCCTTTCCACACGCATTCCTGCACTTCTCATTCTAATTGGCATTCAAATTCTATATTCTAACCAATACCGTGGCAGTGGTGGATCCGTTGAATGCACTGCTTACTACCGGTTCCTCACGCATCACTCCCTTGAACACATTGCGGAAGTAGTAACTCTGACCAACTTTCAGCTCTATGGCAGCGTCCTCTCTGAAATACGCGTCTAGTCTAATAATCTGCAGGTACTGCACCAGACCAATACCGTACCTACCTATGAACACAATCATAGTCTAACACTCTTGAAAAAAGTGGGCAAATCGGCTGATAAGTTTGTGTGCGCACTACATACAGTATGTTGTATTTGAACTGATTACTGTATGTCCACTGAACAGAGCAAGAGAACTGATTTCATACCTCCAGAATCCAATCAAAATCGCGTCGTCAGCAGTGCGGCCATCTCGAAGTAGGAAGTTCTTTATCGGAACGTTACGCTCAGGTCCAATGTTGACGAAGGTCGTTTGTGACACCTGAAACATTAAACCTGCCGCACTCAATGCTTAGCGCCAGCATGTTGTTGTGACGCGACGCGGCCGAATAATTCAGTCAATTCTACATACATAGGAATGGGTCCGTTAAACGGCATTATATTTTATTATATAGGTTTTTCTCTACTGTATATACAGGTACATAGTATCTCAAAAATGGACGGGCACATTTCTTTTTGCTGTAACTAGCGCAATCCTTGGCCAATGGGCTGAAATTCCGAGCGTAGGGGCCAAAGTTCAGTGTATTTTATGCGTTAAAGTTTGGTGCAATAGATTTTATCCAGTCATGAGAAATTTAAAAGAAACTTAAATTTTGTAATTTCAAATCCAATAGAACTAATGTTAAAAGTGGAAACATTTCTTTTTATCGTCATTTATGCAAACCTGCCCTAAATTACCTGTCAAACTGCATCAATCTAAATGCACGAAACTTTGATACATAAAATGACCCGAAATTTGGCAAATACTGTATGTTTCAAATTTACGGCAGCTTATTTGGTCAATTTTTGCACAAATTATCGCAAAAAGAAGTGTCCTCATTTTTTAGACACTCTGCATATAGCAATATTTAAACCGTAAGATGGAATTGTTTAATGTTTGATATTTTATGTTAAAACTCCATTCTCGGGGAAATTATCATAATGTATAACTCTCCTATTTGTATTGCAGCTATAGCCTAATCTGTTCGATTCGATATTATAATTAAGTTTCAGTTCTGCGAAAAAGCTGCATTCAGTTTTCTAAAATAACTCGATTTTGCGCGTTCTTTAATATCTATTTAACTAGATTTTTACAGTAAGGCGAAATTTTATATTTGGCTAAGGTTTGCCTAAATTAAAAGACATGCTAATGCGAGTGGAAGCAAATGGGCTTCAACCAGTCATTCTAAAAGCTTATTGTAGTACTGCACAATGTACTTTATGTCGTAAATATCATTGCAACACACTATGCATGCAGTATGTACCTATATAGTAGATTCGGTATCATACGGTTTCGAAAAAATTACTCGGCTCATTATACAGTATTTTTAAACCAGTCCCATATTAAAACTTGGCTAAAGCGTAAAAACTCGGGCTAAAAAGCACGTGTTCCACTAAAGAAAACTCCATTAATAGGTTTTGTTGAAAAATCAGTCCAAAAATTCAAATCAGAGACAGGCAGCTGTCGGCCAGAAAGCAGCTGTCATTTCTAAATAGCCGCTCATGGGCGCTTATTTAGATTAGAACTGAATATGTGAAAAGTTCTAAAACTAAATAAACGCCCATGGGCGTTTTTACGGAAAAACCCGGTATGTTAAAAAAGCTACACTGTACTTTACAGCATGAAGTCCTCAAATTAAAAGAAAGAAATACATACATGGCAAACGACCGCTTTCAGGTGGTACATTTGCTTAGGACCGTTCTTGATGAGGGGGATGGCACGAAGCTGTTTCACCGTTCTCGTCATGCGTTTGTCAAGTAACCTGCGCATTTTCTTGAGTGAACACTTTGGGGGAACTCCAGTGAAATCGCTGTCATTCAGCAAAGCAACCTGAAGGGATATACGATAGGACCTTGAAGAATAATGAGAATGTACTGTATTTGTTTTACCACCCTACGCTGATATTGTTTAAAATAGTATCCTTAAGACCAATGTTACGCCTCCAACCGAGATGATTTACCCACCTCCGGCCGGAATATGACGGTTATAGCAAGTAATTGTGGAGCAAATTAGAAATGGAAACACAAAATTTGCTGGTAAAACAGCGCTTTTCAGGTGTGTCTGAGCCCAATTTAGTTCTTTTCAGCCAAAAAAATCAGATGTATCAAGAACTAGAAGCGGCTCCAGTACTAACAAACTGGCTCAGAAATCACTATTTTAGGTTAAAATTCTCTTAGAAAGCCTTTAGAAAGCGAATTTGGCGTTTCCACTGCAAGTATTTAAAAGAAATCGGTGCTTTCAGAAACTCTTTTTGTCATTTATGCTTGTTTTTAAATCTAAAACCCTATTTGGCAGCTTAAAATAGCGTTCTTACTGAAAAAAACGTGCTAAAACGCATTTCCTTTTGGAGCTTTTTGGATTTTTCGACCCTCCCTGTGGGCGAAACGCCCCCTCAATCCGCTCAAGATGGAAATCCATACAACCCTCCCTCCAGGCCGGATGGGACCAGCTATGTACATGTATGAGCAGCACCATATAGGGCCTAACTTGTACTATACAGGCTGTCGGATATTGGCCTGTTAGATAGAAATGAGTTAGAAGCGAACGTACCGTAGAGGTGGGCTTAATGATGAGAGACCGCTGGTTGGCGCTCCACCCATAACCCATTGCCAGACGCACATCGCCTACTCTCCAGCTGTCCACCTCAGTTGTAGACCGTATCTGAGCCGTGCATGAGCGAAATTTGTCCGATACCACTGCCCATTGCAGCGTTCGTACGCCCTTAGCGCTGGCAGCCTCGCTCTCCGACAGTTCCTGCACCACGAACATCAGCGGTACTTGCGCCTAAAAGTTATAACAAAGCTGATACAGACAGTCTTATCTTAATAAGTGACAGTGTCTGTTTGATGCAACTGAACTTTTTCACTTCTTACCCTTTATTATTAAAGATATTTGCCATAAACCTAACATTTAGTAAACGCCTAATAATAGTGCTCTGCCAGTATACTTTGGTGCATGCTTTTGGAGTGTGTTGGGCTTTGTTTTAGTCAGTCTCCGCTCTTAATATTCGCTTAAGTTCTGCGACAGCTTGCAACAGCAAAATCGGAACTTTTGATCTGTCATTTTCGTGCTCTTCTAGTAAACAGAGCACACAAGGCTTGAGTTACACCAGATGCGCCGAGCATTTGCATGTCAATAGGTGGACAGTTCTCTATTTGATCTCTCCGTCCACAGCTGGCGAACTGGCTTGATCGGTGCCACATGCGTCTTTGCGTTTACAGACCGCTAACCCTACCCATTAACTTAAATAGACAAAAGCGCTTTTGCCACTTCTAAGTGGTCAAACTTCAAAGAGAGTATAACAAACTTAGCATACAGCACCTAAAACTTCAAATAAGAACGCATTCTTCAAAAATCTCGCAGGCTCCGCCCCGCCAGCTACCAGTGCCATTATTTATTGGCTCCAACATTGAGGTCGGCTCCCATTAACCGACATAGGACAGAACTTCCGAGACGCCTTCTGGCACTCCACCACTAATTTTTCTGGCCAGCAAATTTTTGTAGCGATTTGTTGTAACTTTGAAGAATTTCAGAAGGTGAAAACGCTAAAATTAACTAAAAAACAACACTATTGACCTGAATTCAAGCCCCAATTACCGTTTTTACGATTTTGTACTGATTTTGAAGTTTTATTTAGTACCCTACCCTCTACCCAGAATTGGCGTTTTGAGAATGTTTTAGTGTATTTAACGAAAACGAATGGCACTGTACTGGCCTTGGTGCAGCACTAAGTAGCACTGTACGCTATTTGCTAATTGTCACAGAGCTAAACGTACGACTGGATCGTAAACAGATCAGTAACTAGTAAAGAAAATTTCTAGATACACTTACACTGTCTAAGTCTCTTTTTCCGCGAAGCAGGGACGGGATATTTTCCGTCATTGTTGCTGTCGGTCCAGCATCTCGAAGTTCACCTACAACACAAAAGTCAATGCAACTAAACAATATTTAATCGTAATTTTACCATCTGACTCTTGGCACACTGCGTCGGGTGTGAATAGCTCGGGTTCGGGACTGCTGTCGAGCTCCTCATAGGTGAGTCGTCGACGCTTCTTTGGCGGCAAACCACCCTTGGAGAACTGCTTTGGCCGCTTGCTTCTTCTGCGAGTAGAGGCCTGGGGAGATGGAGACCGTTCAGGCAGATCGTTCCCGCTTTCACATCTTTCCGTATTGACAGCCTCCGATAGCCTGGCGCTTTTTCGAATTTTGCGCTTTCCTTCCTTCATTTTGCGAGATCCACAGATCTTACTACATCCGTTGGCAATCGGCACGCTGCTATTGACCAACTTGCTACCTAACTCTGAACTCGCGACCAGCGCGCCATCTAGTGGTTGCGAACGTAAACACGTGTCGGTTTTTCTGCGGAAAGTGCGCATCAGTTTCAAATAGCGATAAAATTGTACCAGACTGTATTTCTTGACTTCATCATCAGCGTAAATACGTTTGAGCACACATCTTAGATCCTCCTTCTCGATGAATACACCTTCTAAGGTTCTAATTCGACTAAGTGCAACGTACGCTTGAGCTGATTGGAATATTTTTGGCCCGATATTAACGATTGCTTTATCGACAGTTAAGCCCTGCGCTTTGTGAATGGTAATTGCCCAGGCAGGTCGTAATGGAAACATATAGCGATTTATGTATCGACCGTGACTCATGTACTCCACCTCTGTTCTGCCAATAGCAACTGGTCCGAGTTTGTCTGCGCTTTTCAGCTCTGTGCCAGCGTTTGCGTCATCGAACTGCACCTTTATGACTGCAACGGTTCCACTGTGAGAACACTCAAAACTGTGCACTACACCCATGTCGCCGTTTATCAAGGTAATGCTTCTGTTCTTTATTAGCATGACTCGACTGCCAACAGAGAATTTGAGGCGCCTGGGCAAACCACCTGCTTCTCGATCGTCTGCAGGAATGTGTGCCTGGTCAACAGCGCAGTTAGCGGAAATATCGTTTGGAGAGTAGAGATCGACTGCAGTTACTGTGACCGTGTCTCTCTGCATCACACTCTGTCGCCAATCATTGTATTCTTCCACCATCGCTATCGTTGGGTAAATGCGCAGCACATCCATCTTCCTCAAACGCCTTTTGTCAAACAGTCTCTTCTCCAGTACTTTTTGATCGGCTGCCGTGAGATTGGCATCACGCACATGATCTAACAACTTGCACCACTGCTTATCAGCTGCTTGACGGACGTTCTGTGTCAGCCAGATCGGCTGGAACAAATCAAAGAGTGCAGTTGCCTTAAAGCAGAACGTGTCTTGTACTGGTCGCAGTTGTGCAAAGTCTCCCACGGCTATCACATGAACTGAGCCAAACGGTTGCTCATTGGCGTGAATTTGACAAAGACGTTGGTTTATTGCCAGTAGAGATCGTTGCCCCACCATACTAACTTCGTCAATCAGTAGTACTTTCTTATGACCGATTTCTTTACGCAGTTTGCACAGTGCAGCCGGGGCTAGCGGACGCAGTTCAGATTTGCCCTGTTTCTCAACTGGCAGCTTGAACAGTGCATGCAAGGTTCTGCCGTTTATCTGTTTGGCAGCCAGACCTGTAGGACATCCAACCATAACTGGGTCAACTCCAGAAATAGCAGACAGTTGCATTCGCAAGTACTCCATTAGAACTCTAATCAAGTAGCTCTTTCCACAACCAGCATTGCCAGTAATGAATGCAAGCAGTTGCAGTTGTCTATCGAAAATGGTCGTGTGAATGTACTTAAGAGCAAGTCTCTGGCTGTCAGTTAGAGTGTGCAAGCGCTGCTCCAGTGTCTGAACTGTCATATGCCCTACTGTCAAACTGTGCCACTGCAGTTCCTCCTTCTGCACAAACGATTGCTCATCAATCTGCTCCGACTGACACAGATCTGAGCCAAATATTTGCTGGTCAAGTTCAAGTTCAAAGCTTCCTCCATACTCTGGTGCCACGGTTGTATCGCTTGCTGTACACTCTGCCAAGAGAAACTGCATCTGATTTGAAAGGCGTACCCGTTGTACGGCTCCAAACACTTCATTAACAAATGCCTCATTTCTGACATCATCATAGCGGAACAGATTTTGCTTAGCTAAGAATGCTTCAGAGTAGGTTTTGAAGTTGCCAACGAGCTCGTGCTCAGTTCTATGTGGCAAATGCAGTAGCAAAAGACCATAGTAGTACTCATCACTGGTTGCACTTAGGTAGGCTGTTCGAATACAGCAAAACTTCGTTCTCCTTTTCACTGCGGTCTTTCCATCAGCAAAGCACAGAGCATTTGGTGTGTTGTATGGCTTCTTTTGATACCAAGAGGCGAAACCAAACAGGGTCATGCAGTCCAAACCAGTTGGTCGCTTTCTGTAGGTGTCAATAATGTTGTCTTCAAAAATTTCCGTGCTGCTGTCACTAAGAGCGTTTATAGCATTGACAGGCTTTAGGCGTTTTATGCGGCGCTCGGGTGGCAATGTTGGGATCCTGACAACGTCACGGCTGCTGTAAACCATAGGCAAGTGACAGATCCGAAAGCAGGCTTCCTGAGTACTCATGCGTCTGTACTTCAACAAACACATAGCCATTCTCATCATTCGACCCTTAGTTGTCAGGTGCTGTGTTTTCATTTCTTCCAACACT
Organism: Sabatieria punctata; assembly: GCA_030248155.1. Lineage (NCBI taxonomy): Eukaryota > Metazoa > Nematoda > Chromadorea > Araeolaimida > Comesomatidae > Sabatieria > Sabatieria punctata. Next base: position 30,158 of record JASANB010004164.1, read on the forward strand.
TTAGACAAACCTGTTTTCAACTCATCTGGCTCTGCCTTCATCACATACTTGCAGACATAGAATGCCAGTCCCTGTGCCCCAAACACTGCCTGAATGTCCATGTGCGCTTTCCACATACGCAAAATGTGAGCATTGTAGGCGTTTATGCACAAAGACTCTGCAGTTCGCTTGGTCTCATAAAAATTGCTTGTTACATCTTTGCGCTCGTTTTCAGGTAGAACACGCGTTTTAGTGCAGATTCGTCTCGGAAAGTCAAATTTGCACTTGCCCAGTTTACCACGCTTCAGTCTACAGTACTCAGTATGATTGTGCACCTGTCTGCTTAAGACCAAGTCACGCAACTCAGGATCTGTGTCATCTGGAACAGTCGTGCAAATAACAGAGTCAAGGAAAGCTGCAATTTCCGATTCTGCACTTTGTTTATGAACTGATGGTGCATTTTCTAGCCAAAAGAAGCAGTGAAAATGACAAGAACCACGCATTTGAAATTCTACACGGACATGGTAGTCTACAACTCTATGCACAAACACAGTTTCCTTCTTCAAGTACTCAAGCAAGCATCTGAACCGTCGTTCAATGTGCAAAGTAACAATGACAGGATTTTGCCGTACTGCTTCATTTATGCTACCAATCGGGCCCATGTCTTCCTCAAGCATTTGTCTAACTTCTGGCCAGAGCGTTTCTGCAGCCGACAGTGTCATGAACAAATCAGGCGGACCCAATGTTCTCAGTTTGGCAAGTAGGTCCCACAGCTGATCTTTCCAATAAGAAGCTGTGCCTCTTACACTTTTCATCCACATCAAAGAATTATCACTCAGGTCCTTGTTGTCACGAATGTTTCGGACGTCTCCAGCTGTCACCAAACCAGAACCTGCGCCTTGCCTCTGCACTGGTTTTCTTACTCGCATGAAACACTGTATGAGTGACTTTGTTTTGCTAGCTTCATATCGGTTGACAGCACTGAGCAGAAACGGAATGTCAAGTCTAAATCGGTTGTCAGAATGAAGCAGTCTACTTTGAATGTAAGCCAACATCGTCAACTTTGAAGCTTTTGTTCTAGCATCAGCAAATGTGAATCTGCCATTTGGAAACAGGTGTGGAAAAGCGCAAGCTTCCAGTGCTCCAGTGGAATCGTCAAGCAAGCTAACAGGTGCATCTGTGCTTCTTGGAAACTGCACCCTTGGTCCGTTATTAGAAAGAAATTCTGCGACAGATACATCAGGACATGCATAGTCAATTGGAATTGCACCTAACTCTTCGATTTTCTCCAGCGCAGAGTCAACCTGTTTATCAGACGTTTTGAAAGACTTCCATCTGATCGTTATTGCACAGAAGTGTGGATTGTTTTGCTTCAACCATTTAAGGGCAGCAAAGATTGGCATTGGCCGTACATAGTTTTCAAACTGGCCTGAAGTGCAGACAACTCCTGATTGCGCAGAGTCTCGAGGCAAGATACTGAGCGTTGTTTCAACATTACTTGGAAAGTGAATTGCCATTCCTTTTTGCGCATACTGTCCTCCTGGAAGCACCAGCATCGTCATATACGTCAGCACCGGACACACGAAACGTCTTTCGATAAACGTTAGTGCACTAAGAACATGTGGAATTGGGTCAACGTCCAAATTGTTCACAGTGGCTTTAGGTGGAACGTTTCGATTCTTCAGTGCTGCTTTGCAAGTGAAACACAAATCACTTTGTCTGCTAAGCCTGACAGAACGAATAAACTCAGAACAGTTCACACTGATTCGATACACATTGTCTTTGAACAACTTCCGCTTGCAGCATGCACAGTGGGCACTCATTGGGCAACCAATTTTTGATTTGTATAGCTCGGCTAGTGAAACTTTCTGTTTGCGTTTTCTCTTGGCATCATTAGCACGTTTTTTTCGCATTGCTGCTCGATGTTGCTCTATTTTCCGTCTCTTAAGGTCGTTTTTGCGACTTTTGCGCTGGTCTTGACGCAATCTCTCATTTTCTTTTCTTGCAGAGTACGTCATTGTATGCAATAGATCAGTCGCTTCCTCTGACTACACCATTCGTTTCAATAAGCGAACTCTCTTTCGACAAAAACCTTCGTGCTACTCCTTATCGTTTTTGTATCAGAATGACGTCAGCAAAGGCACCGAGCCAGTTAACCCAGCAAGATCGTGTGCTAGAGCCGACTAACACCGAACGCAGCCACACGTCGAACAGACGCTGTCGACGCGGCAGACAGGCACGGCGCTAGGAACTACCCAGCAGATTCGTGTGCCACTGCACTAGCTGGCTCGGGTGTCAACAAAAGCACGGAGCTGGGAGAACACGGCAAGATAGGGTGCCAAAGCCGACAAAAATGCAGTTTAACGTCGAACAGACGCTGTCGACGCGACAGGAAAGCACGGTTGCTAGGAAGGGACCCAGCAGAGTCGTGTGCCTCCGTCGAAACTGCAGCTCTCGCTAAGAGAGGCTTTCTGTCAAGCAACGGCTCAACGTTGCAGCAAGAGCACGGAGCTAGGCTAACCTAGCAGAAGCGTGTGCTTTGCCGCAATGGCAGAGCTGCGCTTAGAAGCGATTAGATTACATAGATAAGGGACGCCAGCTTGCGCTCGTCCACCCCAGATTTAATAATAGAGGCCGCTATAGAGCTCATTACATTTGCACGATTTTCTCATTAATTAATTGATCAATTCAAAAACCGGCATAAAATGCACATCTTTGGCTAGAGACAAACAACATATCTGAGGCATTTCACATAAAATTGCAAAACCATTGCAAATTTTGAATCACAAAAACGAGCGGGCCAACATATAGCCGGCCCGTTGTGACGGGGCCGGCAAAAAGTGTGACAGGGCTAGACAAAACAACAAGAGATCGGGCTGAAGCTTTCGAGCCCTGAAGAATACTGAAAACAACGCCCTGGTGTTCCTGTTGAGAAAACAGAGATCATTAGGACCCACTTGCCATAGATCAACCACTTTGCAGAAATTTTGGCCGTATCTTGATGTACAGCATGCAAAATCTGTTGATGCCAATGAAAGATGTTGTCAAAAGAGTTTCAACATCTGTTAGCATGACATCAGCATGCTCTAGCTAACATTTTCAGTAGTGATGTAAAAAATTAATTTAATTGTAATTGAAATTCGCATAATTAGCTGTTTTTAATTTCAATTCAATTAATTTAATTTAATTGAAATTCAAAAGTTGTGCCATAATTTAATTGTAATTTAATTGAAATTCGCCTGGAATTTCAATTATATTTTCAATTATTTCTTGTTGTGAATGTAGGGAAATGCGCAAGTATTAGAGGCGCTAACGACTTCAAATAAAAACTTATTTAGGGTTTCTCACCTCTTTAAACTGACCTCGCTATGTTTTGTAATATTTTATGCTCTACTTTTTATTTCGTAGTTCATAAAAGTCAAAACAGTGATTTCTGTATGGTGGGTTGACACCCCCTTTTTGGCCAAGGTACCCAGGAAGTGATGTTGCTAAAAATGCTGAAAACCTTTAGGTTATGTACTGATATATAATAATGAACTAACTGTAAATTCCCCCCACACTGTAATTTTATGCTTTTTAAAAGGCAACTATTTAAAATTTTCTCGCCTGGTTGGGCATCAGGCTAACCAACATGGACATTTTTCTAAGTCCTGGGTCACTCTCACTGTCTTTTAACAGCAAAAATACAACAATTTTAAAAAAATTGAAAAAAAAATTGAAAAAAGTTGCATAATTGTAGTTTTCCAAGGTCCCATAATTTAATTGAAAATATAATTGTAATTGAAAATAATGGAAAACTATTTCAATTAATTTAATTTAATTGAATTGAAATTAAAAACTGTGCCCATAATTTAATTATAATTGAATTGAAATTCAAATTCCATAATTTTACATCACTAATTTTCAGCTCCTCAGGCAGATCTTCAAGAATTCCACGAATCTTCGATCTGGCAGCCAGGCTTGGCAACTTAGGTTGTGAAAGATTTGTACTGTTTATAACATAATAATCTGTTTGTCATTGTTTGTGTGTTCTTTGCTACAATAAACTCTTCATTTGGTGCCGAGACATTCGTTTTTGTTGTGTTGTGTGGGCCAACCTCTCTATCGTTCTTCAAGTCATCCAAACTCTACAAAGCCTACTTCTGCGCTCCCACCACTACCACTTTCTACCACCACCACCAGCCCTTCCATGTGTCCACGCCACCATTTCCAGAGTCCAAGCACCACCAAGCCCAAGTTCCATGCCCACAAGCCAACCAATCCAGTGTACAAATGCCTACCCAGTTCTACGCCCATCCAAGCAGAGTGGCGTCATTCGTTTCCGCCATTTGTTTCACAAGCCTCAAGTCCATGAGTTTCATGTATCCTTTAAGCAGAGCCCAAGTGAATACAACCCCACCGAATGCCATCTCTCCATTCCCCGTCTCTCCGTTTTCCAACTCTGGTGTGATGAAAGATTTGTACTGTTTATAACACTCACTCGTCTAATCTGTTTGTCATTATTTGTGTGTTCTTTGTTACAAAACCTCTTCATTTTTGACCATGTTCACATATATCCACCAATTTTTATTCTTCTGAGTGCTCATCACTCAAAGCAAAAACTGCATAATGTGTCTTGTATGGGCCTCCTTGACGTACATGTGCAGGAAAGTCAAGTTTCAAGTACCGTTTGAACTGTTTCAACCCACATTGAATTGCACCATGCTGTTCAACCTGTGTCAGGATTGTAAACAAACAGTCGAAGGCTTCAACCCCATCTGTTGTTCTGTTGTCTCGCCCTGTCACACTTTTTTCCGCAGTGAAGCCGCAAATACCGTCACAAGCTGGTAGAGGACTGGTAGCCAAACTCAGAGCAGTACACTTGGTAAAGCTTGATTAGATGGATAGTAGACACTGTTTGGAGGCAGTTTGGTTTTTCAATTCTCTCTCCACTGTCACACTTTAGTGTTCTGCTGCTGTGGGCTACATCTTGCAAGTATTCTGACTCCAAGATGTGATGTCATAGATGAGTTATTCGTTTGGAGCTGCAATTGTTAGAATCGCCACAATGCCACTTGAACAGGTGTACTCACACTTGCCACTTTATTACAACGAACATAAACACTGGACAGACCAGTAAAGAACCCATAAAGGGCCACATGCAAGACAATCACCGGGGACGAACCCCTATGTGTCTAACGCTGGGTGCATGGAAGACAGAGTTGCTACCACTACACCACAGATGCAGACAAGGCAGACAGGTTGCAGCCAGTCTCTTCTGCTCTCGTGCATCATGGTTATCAAAGTGCTTTGCTAACTGGTACTTCAGTTGCACTGGTGTCTGGAATACAAACTCTGCATTGCAGCAGAAGACAGTAGAGCAATTGCCTCTCCACTGTCGGCTTTTGGTAGTCTCATTTTTTCGTGCTGAGCACAGCATGCAGTTCAACCCAATACAGAATAATGAATTCCCATCTTTTCTAGATGTTAGCAAAAACGCTTGTATTATGCACAGAAATTTACCGATAGTTCTGGAATCCGACAACAGAAAACTATTTTTTGCTGGTATACTAGCTCTATTGTCTGACATAAATACATCAAATTAAACTACAAATCAAGCCCTCTTCAACGGTATAAGCCATTTTGTAAAAGGAATACATCAGGCGAAACAGCAGTCATTTGAATGTGTTGGTTAAAACCGAAAAAGTAAAAAATAGGCAGAATTTTACAGACACCCAAACTTCAGAGGCTATAAAGTGGCCGTCTACCATCGATGACCCCCCAATATTTTTTTACGGATCGAAAGCTTATGTTACGAAGTGTTTAGAACCGTAAAGAGCACTGAATGAATTTGCCTAGTTTTTGAGATATGCTCGATTGAAATTTTCAAGTGCTGAAAAATCGCATTTTTCGAAGGTTCTGGTTGAAACGAAGAACACCACGAGATTCAGCGTTCCCGTTTTGACTAATTTAAAGTACTTAATTTCACTGATTCAGAAAAAATAATTTGGTCTGGCTCAAAAGGTTTCCCCAACCATAACTATAGTACAAATTTAGCTAGGAAATTTTGCATACCAGATTCGTTTTCTACATCGAAAACTGTCCTAGAATATCGATATTAGAACTTTCAGAAACGATTTTGAATTTTTTTTGACCCGCCAGTGTATCACTTTTGGCCCGTTTTCTCGTGCAGAGACAATTAACAGTATATAGTGGCCAAAAATGGACTGCTTCGGCCTGGCGTTTTGTTGTAATTTTCAAAAATTGTCTACGTCTGTGGCGTAGTGGTAAGTAGATGGAAAATATTAGGATTGTGAACGAAGTGGTTATGAGTTTAGTAATATTCAGTTTAGTTACAGTGTTTAAGATAGACGCTTTGGATATAGGTGTCTAGTTTCGAGTCTTAATTCTCAAAAATTATGGGATCTCATTCAGATTCTATTCGATTCTGGCGTCTCTCACAAAGAGGGCACGACGTTTCACTGGTTTTAAACTCTAATGCTTGTGCGAAAAACAGACTCCTTCTTCGCATTGTTGTTGTTGTTGTTGATAGCCGCCATCCGCCGCCATTCTTCGCATTCGCAACGGTTTATGGATACTGTATGCATACGTACAGGTCATTGGCCAAAGTGGGTTCTGAAGTTTGAATCCGGTCAGGGGGACTGAGCCCAAATCGGAAGGATTATTGAGTGCTAAAAATTGCAAGAAAACTGCTAATACGGGCCCAGGCAAAGCTAAAAGTCGCTGTTTTACAAGCAATTTTAGCAATTTTCATGCCTATAATTGTAAGAAAATTTAAAAATTGGCCCCAAATTGCGCTCCAGAAAAATCGGAGGGAAGTCCTCTTAAGCTTCCGATCTGGTGGAAGTTGGCCTTAGCTGGGGCGCGGCAACCCTAGAAACCGCCGTGTTACTGTACATGCACGACTGTATAAAGTCTGCCTATCTACAAACACCCCCTTTCCAAATCCAATGAATAGGAAAACAGATCGCCTAAAATTAGACAAACGATAAGGTAAAAACGATTTGTTTTGTCTACATATTTCAATATTTTTCATTGCTCCTGTGACCTGTACTGTAGTGATGTAAAAGATTAATTTAATTGTAATTGAAATTCGCATAATTGCACCGTTTTTAATTTCAGTTAAATTAATTTAATTTAATTAGCCTTTAAACCTCACTTTGTTTTGCAATATTTTACACTCTGCTTTTCATTTCATAGTTCATAAAAGTTAAAACCGTGATTTTTGGATGTATCGTATATCGATTTAGCTCAAAAATTCGCCTGATTTGTTAACAAAACGTGTGGGTATAAACTGGAATGAAAATTCAAGCTCCTGATGATTTTGTAGACTAAAAACTGAAAATCGAAGTGGTTCACAAAAAATTGCAATCTCTTGTGTAATATTCTAAGAGAACGAATGGGTTTGAAATTTGCAGGAACAAAGTAAATTTCGCATTTCGGCTTTTATAAAATGGGTTTAGCTTTTCTATTTCGGCATGCGTCCGCCTTCTCTGTCCATACTGACGGACGATCGAGCTGACTGCATTACGTACACGTACTGTACGTATACAGTAGCTGGCCTGGATGGTGGCCGCCGTGAGCTAAAACAGTTATTGGAACCCGTGCTGTGACTGTGGTATGACTGACAGTTCAGTACATTAATTAACTTACATACAATCGTTTGAGTTAGGTTTGAATTACGTGTGGCAAAAATGACGAGCTGGGAATTTTGGCCGAATGTACGTACAGGTTGATTCACATATCCCGCCCGGTTTCACAAGCTCAGAACTGTTTTATTTGTGGACCGAATCTGCTGATTTTTGAATATGATGTGTGGACATACTTTGCATTTTACTGTTTCAAATTTCAACAAATTTCATGCACTACATCACTAGTTATGCACTTCAACGTGATGCTCACTGTTTTCAATCACTTTCTGCAGCCGCTGGTGGTATTCCACCCTCCACGCTGGTTGGTGGACGCTTTTCCTAATCTTGTTGGACAGACTGCCCTCTTCGATCAGCCATTCATGCCACCAGCGGATGCTGGTATCTCTTGGAGGCTCGCTTTCTATCCCAATTTGCAGGCCGAACATTCTCAGTGCTTTTGGTCCACTCGAACTGCACCGCGCATTTTTCACGTTCCTTCACCGAAAAAGCGATCACAACTGCTAAAAATGGCGGTTTATGTTGAAAAGTGAATAAAGCGTCAACCCACAATGGTTTAAGAATCTTTTCAACACTCAAACATTAGCCTAATCGCGCACAAGCCAAATGTATTTAACGCCAATGTTGGAAATTTTAGTTTCCGGTAGAATTGCCCGTTTTCAGGCATTTCGTGATGAAATAAGCTGAAATTTTAAACAATAAAATGCGAAGTATATCCACATATCATATCAAAAAATCAGCCGATTCGGTACACAAACAAAAACGTTCTGAGCTTGCGAAACAGGGCGAGATATGTGAATCACCCTGTACATTGCGAATTTGAGTACTGCAACCATTGCTCTGTGAGTGTATGGTTGCTACACATGTATGTAATGTACCGACAGAAAGAAGCTGGTCCAAAACAAACTGCAAACTTTATAAAATTCTTAAGACTTGTTCGTCCCCGTAGTGTATGCATGCAATGCAGTACAGATGTTTGGCGTTAGGCGAACAGGTTTTTGTATTCGTCGAAGCAGTTAGCGAAATCGCACGCACGCCGAGACCGACTGCTGGGAGATGCTGAACAAAGATTAAGAAGGCGAGTTTTTCGGTGGCCGGTGTCGCGTGATATTTCTTCCCCCAGATTTTCTTCCCCCCGGAAAGTTTATATCGATATGGTTCTTCCCCCCGGAAGATTTGTTCTGAAAAGGGACCGAAATAGATCTTCCCCCTCCGAAATAGAATTTCCCCTTTAGAAACAGTGTTTAACAATTTAATGGCATGCAATTAGCAACAGTACTGATAACACCGGCTATTAATTGCTGGTGCACGGATTTGTTTGTGACCATATTAAGCCACAGGCACTGCTCTTTGTGCCTGTAACAAAATAGGTATAGAAACAGAAGAAATCGAGGTGGACCAAGAAAAGACGGAACCCTGGGTGAGCATAGGATCTCTCGACCTCAGTTCCAAGGACCTTGATGCGGTTAGGAGCGGTAGGATGTTGGATGATCGGGTCATAGATGCAGCGCAGCAGCTAATTGATGGTAAGCTAGGAGTGGCCTAATCGCAGAGCGTCTTGCTTCGTCAGCGCGCCTACAAACCGGTTTCAAGTCAATATCACGTTCAATTGCTTCACGACAGTCAGCTGCACTTGGTTGTTGTTATTTACGAATCCGGCCAAATCTTCATAGCGGACAGTCTTTCTAAGCAACCAACCGGAGACCTCAGACGGCAGATCAGAGAACTATTCCCGACTGCCATTGACAGCAAAGGAGAGTTGCGAGCTACTATGCTCCCTGTGCAGAAACAGACCAACAACACCGACTGTGGAGTCTTTGCGATTGCTCACGCCTTCGAACAACTGAACGTTCGGTGCCTAGACGGAGTCAATTTCGATCTCACTCAAATGCGCAACCATTTGGTTGAGTGTTTGACCAACAGAAAGGTTCAAGTATTTCCGAAACTCAGCTCCCGAAAGCGCGGACGAAAACCGGTGCCAAAGATGATAAAAGTTTGAATCTACATGTTTGTTTCTATGTTTGTTTGTCTGTAAACTATGGTATGTTTAAATATTTGACATCTTAGACAGAAGAAATTTAAAGGAATAAATTTTTTTTCTAGGGGGAAGATCTATTCTGAGGGGGGAAGAAATATACCGGTATAGATTTTCCGGGGGGAAGATTCATACTGCGGGAAGATTTATTTCGTGACACCGGCCCCTAAGCCATCTACATTTGGTGCTTGTCATGTGTCTGTGTCACGTGGATTCTGTCTTTTGTGTTTGGTTTGAAAAATGTGGTAAGCGGACCGATTTAGGCTTTGATTAGCTGTGGGTTTATCCCCCACAATAACTATATTCAACATGGAGTACTACATCCTTCACTACGAGTTCAGCAGGGTTCGTGCTGCTTTTGTATAGCAAAATTCCCTGACCTTTCCCTGACTTTTCCATGACCAAAGTCAAAATTCCCTGACGAACCGGGGTGAGGAAACTGCAACCAATGTGAGAAAATTTTGAATAATTGGCTTTGTAAAACGCATTTAAACGGTATTAAGAGGGTAAATTTCCGGTTTAAGTAGTAGTATATAAAGTCAGAAGACCGATATTCAAAAGGGTGGTGTGTAAAGTTCTGACAGGACCATTTGGCTGAGATGTTTCTGCTACTATCAAATTTTTCCATGATCAGACACCAAATTCCCTGACTTTCCCTGATTCCCTGACTTTTTTAAATTCCATGTCTTTTCCATGACTCCTTGACTTTCCAGGTCCTGCACGAACCCTGGAGTTAGTCAAATTCCGTCCGAAATCGATGAGTCACCAGTACGAAGCTCGTGATTCATAGCTGTGGGAATTTTTGAGAGCATAAGTCGTGATTTCGCGAATCCATGTCAATTCTCAGCATTGCGAATTAGGTACACTTTTTGCAGGCTAAAAGATAGTCTAGCGAGTCCGCTTATATTGGTTAAGTTCCTTCAAATGCAAGTTTATGCAAAGATCATGAAGCAGTGCAATCATCTTTGTCTCAAGAGAAATCAGTTGGTTATCCACCTCAAAACACCATACTCCGCTTGGAGTACTTTGGCAAATTTCCTACCCCGTATTGAATTCGCCCATGGGGACATAGCATGAGTCATCAAGTCGCCTTCCTGGATTAGCGAGTAGGTTAATTTACTGCCGTTTGAATTCGCCAAAGGGGAATTTATGGCGAATTTATTTCTTGACAATTTAAAACGTTGGCGAATTCATAGCGAATTTATATAAAATACGCTGGTCTGGTTTGCCGAGCGCGCCAAATCAACCTACAGTATATGCTTGATCTGCTGCTTACCTCACGCGCGCAACGCATGTATTTCCGGTGGAAGAAACGTGTCCCACTTCCCTCCCGTGCATACATGGGCCGGGGGGGGTAAGGGGGGTATACCCCTCCCCCTCGGTCGGCCATACCCCCCTCGGCCGGCCATACCCCCCTCCCCCACCCCCCCTCCCGGAGGGAGGAAATTTTCGCTTATTTAAGGCAAAATAGGCGTTTTTTGGCCTTTTTTGGGGGCGGGACCCCCCCCGAGGTCTCAACCCCCCCACCCCCCCCTCCGGATTTTTCCGGCCCATGTATGCTCCCGTGTCTAGACTAATGCAACCAAATAATCCGGTATTATCCGGTATATACCGTATAATCCGGTATTTTTTCGCTCAAAACCACTATTCGGTATCCGGTATTTTTTACGTATTATCCGGTTAAGATACCGGCTAATACCGGATATTTTTTAGATCCGAAACACTAGACTATCCATCCGGTAACCGGTATTCTTCTTCGGCATTCTGCAGTTTACCTTCCTAAAATCAAAGTGCTGTGTACCGTATCCTTGGTGTGGAAACGTTTCCTGAGCATCAGTGGACCACAAAATGGTAATTATGGATTACTGTAACTACCGTATCCCGGGTTACGGTATTTTCAAAAACGGTCTATTTCGCTCGTTTCTTAACGGATTTAAAAAAAACGGGTTTTCGTTGGAATAGGGGCTTTCGGACATGCTGAATCGATTGCACACCCCTTCGGAACGATTACTGTAGCTACCGTAACCGGGGTTACTGTATTTGCTAAAATTCCGCTATTAGGTATGCATGTTTCTTAACGGATTTTGACCGGATTTTCGTTGGAATAGGGGCTGTATCGGTTGCACACCCTGCCGAACCGATTACTGTAGCTGCCGTTTCCCTAGGGGTATTTTTATATTTGGAAAACAGGTCCTCCGGAGCGTACCTACATATACTGATGCGTCCCTCTAGGGGTATTTTTATATTTGGAAAACAGGTCCTCCGGAGCGTACCTATACTGATGCGTCCCTCTAGGCATACATGGGCCGGAAAAATCCGGAGGGGGGTAGGGGGGGTTGAAACCTCGGGGGGGGGGGGGGGGGTCCCCGAAAAAAGGCCAAAAAATGCCTATTTTGCCTTAAATAAGCGAAATTTTCCTCCCTCCGGGAGGGGGGGTGGGTGGCCGAGGGGGTGGTATGGTCGGCCGAGGGGGGGTATGGCCGGCCGAGGGGGAGGGGTATACCCCCCTTACACCCCCGGCCCATGTATGCTCTAGGGGTATTTTTATGTGGAAAACAGGCCCCCGGGGCGTGCCGTATGCTGATGTAGTAATAATTAGACTCGTCAGGCGAAGGACTTTCAAATGATAACATGACAGACAATTTTGGACGATTTTGAAATTTTTTGAATTTGCCAAAAAATAATTGATAATCGATATTTATCGATAAAATTTGTTAATTTATAATTAATTATGATAGTTAAAAACATCAATTTCTGTTTGGGATTGGTTCCTGATTTCCCTCCCCAGTCATGCGCATAATGGCCGAATTTTAGCAAATACAGTATCCCGGGTTACGGTAATAACAGTGATCGTTTCGAAGGGGTGTGCAATCGATTCAGCATGTCCGAAAGCACCTCTTCCAACGAAAACCCGTTTAAAATCCGTTAAGAAACGAGCGAAATAGACCGATTTTTGAAAATACCGTAACCCAGGATACGGTAGTTACAGTAACCAATGCTAGCATTTTTGTAGTCCACTGATGCTCAGGAAACGTTTCCACACCAAGGATACAGTACACGGGCACTACGATTTTAGGTAGGTAAACTGCAGGAATGCCCTTCTTGTTTTTGCTAAACTTTGTGATGCTAAAAAGCTGTATAGTGACGTATTATTTGAATGCTATAGATTTATCCATTCCTACAACTAAAACAAGCCCTATTTGGTCGTTCTTTACTGTCAGCCTGCTGACAACAAGGACAAGTACAAAATTTGCAATTGCAAAATTTGCGTTTTCAGTTGGTGTTGTTGATGGTCCAAAAGGGGTATCCCATGATTTCGGTTGGTGTTGACGGTTCAAAAAAGGTGTTCGCCGTACATGCACTAGGGGGCTTGGTGGTTAACCCTAGCTAAAAGGTCAAATCCCCTCACCCCGTGACAGTTTAGGGACCTCCGACCCAAAAATGCAAGTAGTAGCAGCTCCAGTACTAACAAACTGGCTCAGAAATACAGTAAGTTTGTACTGGTGTCGTCTGTCTAAAAGAGGTGTTCGAACCTTTTATACTGGTGTCGACTTAGTGTTGCCTTTGCCTGCCAATGTAAGCTGTTCACGTCTGTGTCGATTGTGTGTGATGTTCGTGGTGTTACCGAATTAATATTGTGTCAAACATGTGTCGATGGGGGAGACAATGAACACAATTGGTGATCAGATGTGGATCGGTTGTTGTTCGGATGATGTCCATATTTTGGGCCGATCAATATCAAGCGAACATGAACACCATCGAGCAAACATTTCGTGTTTCATTTTCCGGTTTTCATGTACACTGTTCGCTTTCTATATGGAACATGGAAGGGGCTGAATTCGAAATGGTTAAACTAATTTTCCTAAACCTAAGCCTGAGCATAAGCTTGACCCTTAGTGTAAGGGCCGAAGGCTAAGCTCAGGGACACTTACTAGTAAGGGCGCCAACAGGATATGGCTGATGATATTGCTACAATTGCAGCAAACCGTGGCTGAAAGTGTCATTGCTGTTTCTACTGTCTACTGCAGCACAGCGCACAGAAGGTACTGACAAGAAACCGTAGTAAGTTCCTTACTATTTTTTCTTCTTTAAATCCGTGCTTGTCTCCTTGTAGTGCGGCAACTTACATGGTTGTGGCGCCGGGAGTGGTGCGTCCCGGAAGGCCGTTCGCCGTTTCGTTCAACATTCTCAAGCCCGGAGAGGACTACAAAGCCAGAGTGGAAGTGAGGAACAGCAGGAACCAGACCCTGGCCACTAAAATAGAGAACAACGTCAAATACGGTGTGTAGTTAGTCTGTGTGTAGGTGTCTGAGTGCAGAGAGAGTTCAGGCAAGCCAATAACAATCAGAATCGACCATGTGCCAGCGGATTCTCTGGTACCAGGCGAGCAGTACTTCATATACGTAAAAGGCGAGAGCGTCGGTCGCGGAGTTCATTTCGAGTCACAGGCCAAGCTGCGCTATGACTATAAATCCTTATCGATTTTCGTGCAAACCGATAAAGGAATTTACAAACGGGGAGAACTAGGTACTGAAAGAATGACCATCTGGATTCTTAGTTTTTGCATCATAAAACCAGAACGGGTTGGAATTTGCTCATCAAGCTTGCACAGTATCTACCCAGTTATATTCGTAATTAATCCAGAAAATTTGAGCCAAATGGAAACACAAATGACAGAGAACAAATCGTTTGAGTAAAGTTCGAAAACAGGGGTGGACATTTTTTGGGCTGTACTGTAGATTGACATATATTCTTTTGATTTCTTTAAGATAATTTTGCGGTGTACTATTTACCTACTAAATGCTTTTTCTTTCAGTCCAAAATATTAAAAATATGGAAAAGATTTGTGACTCAGTACTAATATGGTGCAATAGGTACCTGTGCAACATCTAAAATTTAGTTCATTTATTCTATCATACAACACATGTATAAACGAAATGCAACCGCGGCATGAGCCTTTGGCTTAGGCTCAGATTTGGCCATCCGGGTGGTCGGGACCCTTATTCCAAGGCGGGGGGGCATTTTGACCTAGAATCGATCCGTAGAACAGAAAACAACTGGCGTTAGTAAGCCATAAGCGCAAGACAAGATGCACACGACTCAGACGCATTCAGCAGTGCCGTGGCGATTGCCTTTGCGCGGGGTGGGTTTGTTGGCTAGTTGTGGTTTGGAGCTAAAGTTGATATCCTATTCTTTACATCTTGGATACTGACACCAACAAACCCACGTTATTAATATATTCCCTATTGTGATGGGGAATACTTTGCAGAGATTACATTCTATGTAACTGTGCAGCTGCATGTACACGGGTGGTTTAGTAGAGTTCAAATTCGGTCTGTGTAAGCTTGACCAGCCAACTGGCCTATGAAGTGGCTGAACAGAAACCGGGACAGACGGTTCTCTACAGTTACTAACGAGCCCAGCGAGAGGGTGAGTGATTTGAAACGCAAAAAATTGCACGTTTTCGGAATCATGAGAACGTGTAGAACATTCGCTTCATATGGAGTAGGGTTCTCCCGAGGGCGATATGGCATAACTTATGCAGTACATACATTGTACGTGTACACCATACATGTAACAGGTCATCCGCCGATGGGGGGAGGGGGGTTGGGGGGGGGGTCCGAGCCAAAATTTTGGGGGAGGGGGGTGGGCACTAAAAAAACGCTCAAAAATCGAAAAAATCGTAATTTTTTGGCTAAAAATTGCCAAAAATCGCTAATTTGGGCTGAAATACAGCTAAAAAGTGCTGTTTTGCAGGCGATTTTGGCAATTTTTGTGTGTGAAATTGAAAAAAATTGCAAAAATTTGCTCGAAGATTTACTTGCCAGAAAAATCGGAGGGGGGGTCGGTGAAATCGTCTCGGGGGGGGGGGGGCATCCGGGGGGGGGCTGGCCTAGGTCCGGGGGGCGGCAGACCCCCCAGACCCCCCCTGTTACATGTATGGTGTACACGTAATTTGTATTTGGACAATATCGCACCAATAATCAAGCATGTGATTGCCGGTAAAGAGATGGTGCGTCGTGATAAGAAGGTAAAGGGCGAGTTTTTCGTTTTACGGATAACCAGCTGAGAGCTGACAGTGGTGTCACTGAGTTGGTCTTTGTCATCATGTGGTTGCTGTTGCTAGGGTTGCGGTGTTTGTGACTGTTTGGTGAAAGCTTCTGGCTTTGTTAACCAAAATGTGGTAAGCTGACTGACGGTGGTACAGGTTTTAGCTGTTGTCTGACAAGATTGCCTGAACACTGAAGACAATCAAAAGCAGAAAAATTGCATGCGTTTGGATACGTTGCGCTATGCCTTGTGGCTACCAGATAAAACCATCAATATTAGCGCTTTATACTTGCTTAGTTGTATTTTCAGCAAACCGTGGCTGAAAGTGTCATTGCTGTTTCTACTGTCTACTGCAGCACAGCTCACAGAAGTTACTGACAAGAAGCCGTAGTAAGGTTTTTACTATTTTTCCTTCTTTAAATCCGTGCTTGTCTCCATACATGTAGTTGGGGGAATGGGGGTTTCTCCCAAGGCCCGATTTTCGGAAAAAATTCCTCCCCCCAGCCGGATCCTGGGGGATTTTTTGAAACCCTATTTTAGGTTTCTAAACCTGCGAACAGGGTTTGAGAAGCCTTAATTAGGGTTTCAGAGACCCTAAACAGGGTTTCGGAACCCCAGTTAGGGTTTCTCTAATTTGGGTCTCGGAAACCCTAAACAGGGTTTCAGAGCCCTAATTTTAGTTTCAAAATTTCTAAATAGGGTTCCAGAAATGCATTTTGGCTGTATTATGTCGAATAAAATAGAGCTTTTTTGCACGTTTTAAAGCAAAATCATGTTTTTTGCACGTTTTTAATAAAAATAGGATTTTCTGCACGTTTTAAAACGACACCAAAAAAAGGTCGCTGGCTGAAACCTTCTTTGGGCATAGCCCTGAAACCGTATTTTGGATCGGAAAAATCCCCCCAGCCGAAAACCCAGCTATGTACATGTATGCTTGTCTCCTTGTAGTGCGGCAACTTACATGGTGGTGGCACCAGGAGTGGTGCGTCCCGGGAGACCGTTCGCCGTTTCGTTCAACATTCTCAAGCCCGGAGAGGACTACATAGCCAGAGTGGAAGTGAGGAACAGCAGGAACCAGACCCTGGCCACTAAAATAGAGAACAACGTCAAATACGGTGTGTAGTTAGTCTGTGTGTAGGTGTCTGAGTGTAGAGAGTGTTCAGGCAAGCCAATAACAATCAGAATCGACCGTGTGCCAGCGGATTCTCTGGTGCCAGGAGAGCAGTACTTCGTCTACGTAAAAGGCGAGAGTGTCGGTCGAGGAGTTCATTTCGAGTCACAGGCCAGCCTCCGCTACGACTCAAAATCCTTGTCGATTTTCGTGCAAACCGATAAAGCAATCTACAAACCGGGTGCACTGGGTACGTACTGACTGTGTTGTGTGTGCAAGTCGAGTGGTTGTGGCTTGTGCAATGACTGGCTTTTTGCTCATAGGATACTACTACTGCAGTCTGGTTTTAGATTTAGCCTAAGCCGCGGTAGCTCGTCATGGGGGTGCTTCAAAAATGGTTATTGTGCTGTCCAAAGTAGTAGGTTCGCCCAGATTTTTAGCTGTTTATTTTGCGTTATAATGACACCGTAAATAGAGCCTCATACTTCCGTGTGTCACGACCGTTTTGCGCTAACGGCGCACATATGCCTTTTAGCCGTTCCCACTAACTCAGTTGGCATGTTTTCCTGCAGAATTTTAGCATAGAATTCTAGCCAAGAGCCTTAGCTATTAGGCCAGACAAAAAACCCGTGGAACTCCACTCTAGAACGAAAAAACAACTCTTATAAAGTAAACACGAGTCATTTTGCAATTTTTGCGTGCTTACAAATACCGCACGTAAACTGCTCTCTTGGAGCGTTCAGGTGCAGTGTTTTCGGCATAAATAGCTGCGCTACATTGTCTTCTATTTAGCGCATATGGTTTTGGTATGAAAACTATTAGCATGCTTATAATTAAACTCTTTCGATGATGAACCAGAAAAACAGAAATATTTTTGGAAAATAAAACTAATTTCTTATACTCCAGTATGTTCAAGAAGTAAATAAAGCTGCTGGTAATTAATCCTACCAATAGCTGAATCAGACAATCACAAAAGTTCGACGAAACGTTGCTTCTAAAAATTTTTCGACGGTTTTTATTTCTTTCAATGGCCAAACAGTCGTGGTGTACATGCCTGCACGGCAAATCGCAACCACACTTTTTCGTAGAACGGATTCGCTGGGCTGCTGACCGATCTGTTTTAGTGCATTTTCGAGCCATCGTCGTCAAACCGGATTTGAAGCCGTACACCGGAGCTGTGAAAATTAAAATTTCGGTAGGTTTCGTTGTCCATGAGGTTTATGTATATTTGGGGGTGCAATGAAAGAAAGGTGAGTGGTTCAGGATCCCAACCAAAATGTCATAAATCAGTGGGCCAGTGTATCACTTAACAAAGGCGTGGCTACAAAGGATCTCCAGCTGTCTGACGACCCGCCACTTGGCGATTGGAAAATCGATGTCGAGACAGTGTCTGGCGTTTCCTACAGTAAATCGTTCACCGTCGACAAATACGGTACGTCAGCTTTACCAATTTCTACCGTTATTTTACTGGAGTTCACAAGTTTGCTTCTCTCTTTAGTCTTGCCCAAATTCGAAGTGAAAATCGAGTCGCCGAGTTTTGTGACGACAGACGAGGATCTGACTATCACCGTGAAAGCTAAGTACGTACGTGCAGTAGGAACGGTTTGTACGTAAATTGCTATTCTAGTGTTTGCCCTCCACTCGACTTAGACCAGACCCCAAGACGATTTTTTCCGCCAACCACCCTCCGATTTTCTGGCGAGTATTTTTTCAGCAATTTTTTTACGTTTTTGAGTGCCTAACCCCTGTCCAGCAACTTGAGCTCGGACCCTTTCTCCGACTCCAATTCCCCAACCCGCTCACCCGCCGTTGGGTTACCTGTTACGTGTATGGTGAGATTCATACATGTAACAGGGGGGTCTGCCCCCACCCGACTTAGGCCAGCCCCAGATGGGACCCCCCCCCCCGAGACGATTTCGCCGACCCCCCCTCCGATTTTTCTGGCAAGTAAATTTCTGAGCAAATTTTTGCAATTTTTTCGAATTTCAGACACAAAAATTGCCAAAATCGCCTGCAAAACAGCACTTTTTAGCTGTATTTCAGCCCAAATTAGCGATTTTTGGCGATTTTTAGCCCAAAAATTGCGATTTTTTCGATTTTTGAGCGTTTTTTAGTGCCCTACCCCCTCCCAAAATTTTGGCTCAGACCCCCCCCGGCCGGCGCCAGACCCCCCCCAACCCCCCCTCCCCCATCGGCGGATGACCTGTTACATGTATGGTGAGATTATACATTGTGAACTTCTGAAATGTGTACACACATGATGTACGTTGTACGTGATGTGGAAATGAACAAAGTACCACTGCTACTGCTAACCAAAGAATACTACATATGCATGCATACATTTTAGGGCCCGTCAGTGTATGCAACATACAGTCATGAACTTAACGCCGTATAAGGTAGCGGTGCCTAGGGTAGGGGTACTATATACCTATGGCACCCCAACGTTCGGGCTCTGTGGTGGTACCATAACATAAGAGGTACCGGTACCATATATGGCGTTAAGTTCCTGACCGTATGCTGCATAACAGTCATGGGCCCTAAAATGTATGCATGCATACGTAGCAGCTGCACATGACTGATATTCCGATCCGATGCGGGGGGCTTTACAGCCCTACGCTCAGATCTTGCGATCCATTGCGCAACCCCCGTGGTTCGTCATCTCGGACGTTTCCCTTCTATCACTGCCAGTCACTCTAGCCATGCTGTTGGGCGCCAGGTGCTAAGAGAGCGCCTGGCGTATTGACGTCATGGTGCTGACAGTGTCCACCGCCGCCCGGCCAGCGAGTCTAAACCGGTATAGGCCTTGTTGTGTCGTCTCAGCCAGCACCTGACGTCATTGATCTTTCTCCAAAGTGGCATGCTATAGGAGCGGCTTCGGTGCAATGGCAGATCCAGTTGGTTCCCATTTTACCTACTCGCTGTAACCAGTTTTCGGTGGCCTGGGTGGAGCTTTATGCCGACGACCAACTCTTTGCGGCAAGAAACTTGCCGCGCCGACAGGATGAGCGCACTTTAGTCGCGCACAGTGGCTATGCGGCCTAAACCACTACACCAACTGTGCCGGCGACTGATATTCTTTGGTTACCAGTAGCAGCGGTTCTTTTTGTTGATTTTAGTGTTTAGGTACACCTATGGAGAGGGTGTTGAAGGAGAGGTGTCTTTGAAGGCAGAGAACCCGCATGCGTGGGACTACCAGTCGGATCACCATCACTACAACGACCAAATTCAGTCGGTAGAAAGAACGAAGAAACTGAAAGACGGACAGGCCACCTTTCGATTCACCAACAGAGAGCTGAAAGCGTCAGATTTGGTCGGTGACAACCAAGAAAACTACGGCCAAATTGATATGGTAGCCACGGTGACCGAGACACTGACCGGAATTGAACGCTCTGCCACCAGTGAGGTGACCGTGCACCTACACGACATTCACCTGGAGCTCATTACATCCACGGAGACGTTCAAGCCGGGCTTGCCGTACACCTTCTTGGCGGTTCTGAAACGAAGGGACTCTACCACCGTTCCCTCCCACTACCCGAAGAAAGTGCAACTGAACATTAAATACGGCTTCCCGTATTCATCCGGCAAACCGCAACGGGACAGTGTGAAGGAAATGAGAGTAATTCGATTGACTGCTGATGGCATACAAACTGTTGAAGTCACTCCTCCGTCAGACGCAATCGAACTCAACGTTAATGTAAGAATATTTTTGTATGGCTTTACAAAAGGGATTTGCTGAAGGCTCATTACGACAAGACAGGCAAGGACAAATTTGAACAGACCGCAATTCGTTACTCCGTCAATCTGTGGGCATTTAAGTCGCCCACCAACACTTTCTTGCAACTGACTTCCACACAGACGGAGGTCAAAGCCCTGCAGAAATTTAGATGTACACTCCACTCCACCATCAATCTCAAAACGGTCACTATGCAGGTTAGATAATGATTCGCCTTGTTCTGCCTATTGCGCAGGGTCTATTACCTACGTACAGGTGCTGTCCCGCGGCATTGTGGTGTTGAGCAGAGAGCTGGCGATGAACGGCAAGAGGACCAGCTTTGAATTCACCACAACCAACGAGATGGCGCCGAAGTCTCGAGTGGTGGTTTACTCGATAAAGGAAGAGAACAAGGAAATCGTGGTGGACGCCATGGATTTCAAAGTGACCGGTCTGTTCCGCAACCACGTCAGTCTCAGTCTGAGCAAGCACGAGGCCAAACCAGGTCAGCAAGTGAGGGTCAGAGTGAAAGCCAGTCCCAACTCGTTGGTCGGACTGCTGGCCGTGGACCAGAGTGTTCTCTTGCTCAAGTCTGGCAACGACATCACTGCCGAGATGGTAAATTTGTTTTTCGAATTTGAGCTTGTCTAATCAACCACTACTTGCAGGTGGAGGAAGCTATCCAACAGTACGACACCACGATTGGCGGAGGAGGTGGAGCGTTGAGCCGTGCTAAACGGTCGGGTCATCCGTTTTATAGTAACGAAGATGAATACGCTGCTACCGTCTTTGAGGTATTGTTTTGCTTTTCAAAGTCTCCTATGATACCACCAGAGGAGCAAGAGCTACGGTACTTCAGAATGCTGGGTTGGTGGTACTAACCGATGCTTTTCTTTACTACGATCGGCCCCCGCCCGGTAAGTGCTGATAATAACGCACAGCAGTGCGCCGTATTCTGCCACATAGCCAGTTCAACTATGCGCTCATTTAGTAGAGCTACATTCTAGCTAGAACTTTGCATCTGGTTTGGTTTATAGGAAAAACCTGCTGTCTGCGGTTGCCTTCCTAAGCTTTTGACCTAAAAAGCCAAACAACTACGTAAGTAAGTAATTGGATGGTCCAAATTCTAAATTGAGTGCAGAGTTTTGAAAGGGGCTGAAATCTCGTAACTGCCGGGTAAGTTGGCAAAGCAGTGTTTGCATTGGTTGACAGACTGCCAGCTCCATCTACTGTGCCTACAGTGCATTCCAGGTGACTGAATTAACTCAACGCCTGCTTTTTCTACCGACACAAATCAGTACGCACGTACAGACAAGCCAGAATTTTTGCTGCTGGGGGCTAGAATTTCGAAGTCCTGTGACGGGTTCAGTCGACCTGAGGGTAGCTCATAGCCTGATGGGCCAATCGTCAGCCCACTTTGCCTATGTCTGCGTACCTAAGTACGTAGATATGTGCTTGGTGTGGTGCTAGAGCTTCAGTCGAGAGCTTGATCAGTAGCTACCTGACTTTTCATTCCAGTTGAAAAGTGTTGCTTTCATTTAAGTTGAATCGGAAAGTGAATATGAATATTACGAGGCTGCTGCGGAGGATTACGATACTGCCGATTACGCCGCTACTGAAGGACCTGCTGCTGATGAGGAGCTGAGCGGACAGGCTGTGGGTGGGGGCGCTCCTCCTCGGCGTCGGACTCACTTTCCCGAGTCATGGATCTGGTTTAATCTAGAGACCAGGTACATTGTACGTAGGTTACGTTATTTTGCTAAGTTCTGCTACGTTTATTATGGAAAATAACCTTTAAAAACAAGAAAAGACCGGCTTGATTTTTTCGGAAAGCAAACAGCCCTTCAGAACGGCCGAGCCGGTCCGACTGCGTGGTCTGATTTGTTGGAATTCATTTTTTTACTTCAGTAAGCGATTCAACGCGGTTCTGAGATTTTCAGATTGCTTAATGATAAACTGTGCTTTTAGGTTTTTGTTAAATACAGTATTTTGTGATCAGTAAATATAACTTTAACTGTTTTTTTTATTTGATGGAAAAGTCCGGCAAACGTTTAGGCAAATCCAATTGTAAATTCTAAAGAGTATCTGTGTAGACAAAAAATCCCAAATTTCGCCGAGTTGAATGCAGTCAAGTTCACCGAAAAATTGAATAATAGGGCAGACCAGACAGAAAATTCCTGCCCGATGGCATCTCTATGACACACTGTACTCTGGACGTGAATTTTCAATGTGCCTAAATTTACGTAATTATAAGCTGTCTGTTGCCAATAAGAATCTGTTTTTTGTCTTTGTATGAGTTAATATAAGCAGACTTTAATTTGCAGCTGTTAAGAGCTTTCATTCAGAAATTTCGAGCCGAAATTGACGTTTTAGCTTCGATTCGGCAATCTGGAAAATCGTTAATCGCTTCAAAATCTCCATTACAACTTGTACATTGTGTATCTCTATTTTTCTGTTTATTCATGATTTTTAGTTCTGATTTTTTCGTCGTTTTGTGTTTCAGCGGCACCGGTGAAGCTGTGTATAGAGCTAAGGTGCCCGACACAATAACCTCCTGGATCACCAGTGCCTTTGCTGTGCACGACAACGACGGACTCGGCGTGGCTCTTGACTCTGCCAAGGTACATACAACTGTTAACTGTTGACTGAACGGATGTATTGTAACCTCTTTAGCGGAAATTAAAGTACTGTACATTTCAAAATACTGTGCACTCTGTTTTTTGCGAATAACTCCTTATGGAAGCGTCTGAGCGCGTTTTTTCCTCATAACCGTGTAACCTGCGCAACGTTCCCTTGTAAGCCTAATGTGCGCAAGGGAAAAAATCGGCTTTTTCGTCAGCCCCTGGTGCGAGAGAGGCCCCAGGCCTAGTCGGTTTCCGTGGACAACTCCTGACGTCATTGATCTTTCTCCAATGTATGTGGCATGCTATTGGAGCGGCTTCGGTGCAATGGCAGATCCAGTCGATTCCCATTTTACCTACTCGCTGTAACCAGTTTTCGGTGGCCTTTGTATTGATTCTAGGTCAAACGGTTCCAGAGATATACACCGTCAAAGTTGGCCGAAATTGCGAAAAATGGCCGCTTTTGGCGATTTTCAGATTTCTGGGGGGATTGAAATCGTTTTGGCTGAAATTCACATATGGTGTAAAATTTAGTTTTACATCGATTCAGACAAATAAGAACCCTGAAAATTTGACCCTGATACCGTAATCCCGGTTTCTCCAAGATTTTTTCATTTGATTTTTTCTCTGGTTGTTTGTAGTAGTTTAAGCCCTCCACTGTGGTTAAAAATGTACGTTAGAGTGTTTTGAGTCGATCTCAGGCCTTTCCGAAGCCATTGGGGTATTGTAGTATGTGGTCCTGGGCGTGGCACGAAAATAACTTTTTGTCTATTTACATTGTTGTTCCTGCGGCAACGAAATGACTTCTAGAGTAGGCACTAAGGGTTTTCATGGTCAGGGAATCCATTGCTAACATAACTATAATCACTGGATTACTGTATTTTGAGGTCCCAACACGAAAATTTTTATTTTTTGTTTATGCATGCCTGGTGCAGGGAAACGCTCTATAGAGTAGGCAATAATGGTTTTCAAGGGTGGGGAATCTATTTCTGACATAATCATCATCGCTGGGTTACTGTATTTTGAGGTCCCGACGAGAAAATTGTTATTTTTTGCTATTTGGGTGTTCCTGTTGCAAGGAAACGATGAATTGACAAGCACTAAGGGTTTTCGGCATCAGAGAATTCATTCTCGACATAGCAAATGTTACTGGATTACTGTAAATTGTGGTCCTGGAACGAATGTAAAAACTCATAAGTTTGATTACCTTCTTTATTCAGCTTTCCCCTGCAACTGGAACACCTAAATTTCAAAAAATAACAATTTTCTCGTTGGGACCTCAAAATACAGTAACCCAGCGATGATGGTTATGTCAGAAATAGATTCCCCACCCCTGAAAACCTTTATTGCCTACTCTATTGAGCGTTTCCTTGCACCAGGCTTGCATAAACGCAAAATAACAATTTTCGTGTTGGGACCTCAAAATACAGTATTCCAGTGATTATAGTTATGTCAGCAATGGATTCGCTGACTATGAAAACCTTTAATGTCTACTCTATAGGTCATTTCTTTGCCGCACGAACAATGTAAATGGACAAAAAGCTACTTTTGTGCCAAGACCACATACTACAGTACCCGAATGGCTTGAGAAACGCCTGAGATCGACTCAAAACACTCTAAAGTACATTTTTAACCACAGTGGACGGCTTAAACTACTACATACAACCAGAGAAAAAATCAAATTACCTAATCTTGGAAAAACCGGGATTACGGTATCAGGGTCAACTTTTCAGGGTTCTTATTGTCTCAATCGATGTAAAACTAAATTTTACACCATATAGGTGAATTTCAGTCAAATCGATTGAGTTGGTCCCGAGTTATATCAATCCCCCCAGAAATCTGAAAATCGTCAAAAACGGCCATTTTTCGCATTTTCGGCCAAATTTGACGGTGAATATGTCTGGAACCGTTTGACCTAGAATCAATACGAATATATTTTTGAAATCCCCATGATCTCTAGATCCGTGGTCTCTAGATCTAGATTCACTAATAACATCGCATTCAGCCCAACTACAGAAAAAGCCGATTTTTTTACCTTGCGCAAATTAGCGTTACAAGGGAACGTTGCGCAGATTAGGTTACACGACGGTACAGAGCTCGGGCCCCTCTAAAACTTTGGTTATGAGGCAAAACGCGCTCAGACGCTTCCTTAAGGAGCTATTCGCAAAAAACACCGAGTGCACAGTATTTTGAAATGTACTTTAGACAACTGGAACAGTTTCTGTTTAGCTGAAAGTCTTCCGTCCGTTCTTCATCCGACTCAACCTGCCTTACTCAGTGAAGAGAGGAGAGAAGTTGGGACTGCAAGTGTTGCTCTTCAATTACCAGACCACTCCGCAGCACGTCTCCGTCGCCCTCAAACATGATGCCTTAAGTGGCTTCGACTTTGTCAGGAAAAACGGCAGTCCGCTGAAGAGCAAGAGAACTGTCAAAAATTACAATGTCAGAGTGACCAAGGTTCCAGCCCTCACATCTCTATCTACATGTGTATAGTGTGAGAATGTTTTAGGTGCCTGGCAATGGAGGCTCCACTTCAGTTTACTTTCCCATTGTCCCCACAAAGATTGGAGAAATAAAATTGCATCTAACAGCATTGGGAAGCAGTGCCTCTGACGCTGTTGAGAAGCCTTTGCTCGTTGAGGTACTGAGTAAACGTATTCATTCGTACATTTTTGTATTTCAGCCAGAAGGATTCAGAGTGGACAAGAACGTGCCCATAATGTTCGATCTGTCTGCGGTGAGAAGAATGGAACGATCAGTTACACTTAACTGGCCTCCCTATGCAGTGAAGGGATCTCAAAACGCCAAAATTTCTATAATCGGTATGTTTTGAACAGTGTATAATGTAAGTGTTAACGTATAAAGGTCGGTTCGCAATAGTAGATTTTTATTTTACATTTACTAAATTACTACAAATTCAGCCCGTCAATTTAATTTTTATGTTTATTTTACTACCAAGAAGTTTTACTACCATTTTACTAGTCATATGCCAACTTACCAAGTAGGCGCGAGATTTTGTCGTTTGTAGCGTTTTCCGTACTTTTTAAAGTCAGTCACGCCGAGGCTTGTGCGCGAAAACGGCCTGATTGTCTTTTCTGTCGGCCCAAAAGTTAAAATTTCCCCATCTAGAAAAGACACGACAAACAGACAAAAAGACACGATGAAAAGGCAAAAAGACAGCATTGTGAACCCTGTCTGTTTTGGCGTTTTGTCGTTTTCTTTCCTTCTGTCGTCCCCATTGTGACCGCCGCTCATAACCTCGCCGAACTGCGGTTGTCGGCGGAGTTTTGCTATATAACCGTGCCATTGCATCGCTGCCTAACGTACATACCTGCGTGACGATTATCAGACCACGCAGAGTTTTGTTAACGATGCCGCTCTAACGATTCAGCCTTTTTTACTAAGAAAGAATGCAGAGGAGGATGGTTGTGCGTGAGAGACAAAAAGACAGGCGGGACAGACTTGCAATGTATTTATCTGCAGTGGGACTGGGACCATGCATGCCTGCTGCATTGTGTGCTGGCCGGCAGCTAAAAGTCAGCCGCACTCCTCTGATTTCTGCTGCTTCTCCAACCAACTCTTTGCAACAAGTGGTTCATAATAAATGCAAACTGATTTGCAGGCGATGTGATGGGCCCAGTGCTGAGCAACGTGGAGAACCTGGTACGAATGCCGTACGGCTGTGGAGAGCAGAACATGGTCAACTTCGTGCCCAACATAGTGGTGATGCATTATTTGTCGGCCACCCAGCGACTCGACAGTCAGATAAAGACAAAGGCCACCAAATACATGGAGGCCGGCTACCAGAGAGAGATGACCTACAGACGTAAGGACTCGTCGTTCAGTGCGTTCGGTCAGAGCGATGAGGTGGGCAGCACGTGGCTGACTGCCTTTGTGGTGCGTTCGTTCAAGCAGGCCCAGCCCTACATCTTCGTTGACATGGAGAAGGTGTCTGAGTCGATCGGCTACCTCAACCGACAGCAAGCAGAGAACGGAGAGTTCAAAGAACGTGGCTCTGTGCTTAACGATGCAATGCAAGGCGGTGCGTCGGATGGAGGAGTGCCCATGACCGCTTACGTATTGGTGGCTCTGCTAGAAAATAATGTAAGGTTCTGAGTGTATGCATTTTGTCGGTTGTATAGCAGGTTCGTACGGACGTAACCTGAAAGTTACTTGAGGAGTCGTGGAATAGTCAGGGAACTTTAAGGTCAGTCGGGGAAAATTTTACTGTAGGTTGTTTTTCTGGACAAATTTTTTTTCGGCATTTCGCTTTACTCTTTTGTTGTTGTTATACCTTCCCGGTGCGAGCTCGCCATGCCCGCCTGTTTTTCTAATATTAAAATCGCCCAAAAAAGTCACTGTAGTACGAAAGTAGACATTTCTTTTCGTTTAACAAAGCTGGAAATAATAACAAAATTAAACAAAAGCTTGTTTTACCAAATGTTTCACCTAGGTAATATAGAAAATAGCACATAACGCATCCAAAAATCCTAACGTAGTCTCAAAAATTGATCAATGACAGTAAAACAGATTTCCAGGCCCATGAAACTATTCTCCAGGCCTGCAAACGCCATCTCTTAATTCAGACATTAAAATACAATAATTAACATAGCAATCGTTCATATTTTTTATAAGAATTCTAGATATTTTGCAGACCTTTTGCTTCCCATCGTTCTTGCTGGGCCGGGCCGTGCACATCTCTAAAGTGGGTGGCTCGTGAGAGCTTTTCACCCGGGGAAGCGGTCCAAAAATTTCAAAGTTTTTTAGCCCGTTTTGCTTCTAGTAACCTAAAAACGAAGAGCGATAAAAATGTTTGTTATGTGCAGCGCGTACAGCCGGACCTTCAGGCTACTGCTCTTCAGGCCAAGAACCCGGCTGCTGTGCGCTACATCGAGCAGCGTTTGAACAGAATCCAGAACGAACCCTACAGTTTGGCTGTGGCCACTTACGCGTTGCATTTGGCCGGAAGCAGGAAGAAAGACCAGGCACTGAGGTTGTTGGAGGCCAAGGCCAAAAACGAGAGTCAGTTACTCTTGCAGTTAATCGTATTTTTAATGCAGCAGGGCTGTTGTAGACCAAATGAAATTCTGGTCAGACAAAGTAGGCGATGAGGAGGAGGAGGAGGAGGAGTTCTACTGGTCAGGACCTCGTCCGGTCGATGTAGAGACAACATCGTACGTGTTGCTCACTTACGTTCTGCGAGGTCAAATTGCGGAGGCTCTACCGATTGTGCGATGGCTAACAACTCAGAGAAACGCTAATGGCGGTTATTCGAGCACTCAGGTCTGTCTTTCTTCACTCAGACTACATGCAACAGATAGCAGTGGTGCGTTTTAGGATACTGTAATGGCACTGACAGCTCTGGGTGCCTACGCCGAGAAGGCTTATTCACCCAAATTCTACGTTAAAATTGACGTCGCAAACGGCAGAAACCGCAAGTCGTTCAGGGTAAAGCCGCAGAACGCGCTTCTGCTCCAGGAGTACGAGGTAACGTGTGCAAAGCCTAAAAGTAGTGTGGCGTAGCGGTCTTGTCTGTGCAGTTGGAGCAGCTGAACGCGCCAGTCAAAGTGAAGGCCAGCGGAAGTGGTGTGGTGTTCGCCCAAGTGCAGTACAATTACCACTTGACCAAGTTACGTGATGACTTGCCGTTCGAATGTGACAAGTCAGTCTCAGAGAAGGGAGGACAGCTGACGCTTGGAATGTGTTGCAAGTGAGTCCCACCGACCGACCGACCGACCGACCGACCGACCGACCGACCGACCGACCGACCGACCGACCGACCGACCGACCGACCGACCGACCGACCGACCGACCGACCGACCGACCGACCGACCGACCGACCGACCGACCGACCGAGTTGCAGATACAAGAAGGGAGGGAAGAGCAATATGGCTGTGCTGGAGGTAGTGTCTTTGTCCGGTCACACCTTTAACAATGAAGAGCTGGACAAACTGACCACCATCAGAGACTTGCAACGAGTCGAACTGGAAAAGTCTGACACCAAGGCCAACATCTACTTCAACTCTGTAATTACATTCTATGTACAGTAACTGTGCAGCTGCATGTACCTGGGTGGTTTAGCTGAGTTCAAATCCGGTTTGTGTAAACTTGACCAGCGTACTGGCCTATGAAGTGGCAGAGCAGAAAGCGGGTCAGACGGTTCTCTACAGTTACTACGAGCCCAGCGAAAGGGTAAGTGATTTGTACTTAAACAGTGCATCCGCCGAAGGGGCGACAGCTGGTTGGTCACTTGTACAGTTTGTAGTTTGGGAAACGGGACACGAACTTGTTAGCGGGATTTTAACGCAGCGACTTCTTATATCATGCGTGTTAGAAGGCATCCCAAAAAATTATTTGCCTTTAACTGCCATTTCCGCAAATTTTGACCATATTGGTTGAAATTTGAAGCATAGGTACGGTAAGTTAAGTACCAAAAATAAGGTTAATTGTCTCTGCACAAAATGTCCATTTTGCGGGTCATGAAAAAGCAAGAAATTGATTGACTTTGTTGAAAATTGATAGGAAGATGTAGTTTTCGTAGAAAAGAACGAATTTGAAGTCCGTTTTGGTCTATCTCTCTTCCTTCTTCTGATAAAGTGCAATGCACTAGGCGGTCTGAGACTATGCAGGCCGACTCCTAGACACGACTGTTTAGAGAAAATAGCACTTTCGAAAGTATTTGGTTTGCTCACGACTACAGTCAGAAAGATATGCAATTGATTTTGGAATCAAATTGTAGAGGACGATCTGGCGCAGTGTTCTATTATGAAATTTTAGCTGAAAGTTGCTTCTGTCGCATAACTGCTAAAGTCAAAAACAAATTAGTACGAACGCATTTTTGTTGTTTCGCCGCGGCCGACGTCAAGATACGCCTACTAGTTATTCCAACCAATCAGCAACGCTAACTAATTTCAACAAATCAGCGCCCAGGCACGATCAATCGATTCTTTGAAAAATTCTCTTCAGGTGTGACAAATCTACCGGGAGAACGAACTGTGAACTGAGAAACCTTTCAGTGGCCGATTTTTTTGGCTCATTGAGTAGAGGAGGTTAAATTGCATGGCAAGGACTACTTTTTTCTTGAAATAATTCAATATTTTCTAAAGCGTTGCAAAAGATAGGTATGCAACTTTGCAATTATGCTGAATTTTCCTTTTTTGCTACCCAATAAAGCGGACTTGTGTGAATCAAGGATGATCTTGCCGTAGGTAACGAATCGACGAGACAACTGGTAGCAAAAGTTTTAACTGAATCTTGTTCGTCCGAACGACGTGCGCCACAAATGTAAACAAATAATTCGATTTTTCATTAATCCCTGGCGGCCATTTAGTTTTTCGTGAATAATTTAAGAGCCGGTTTCTCTAGGAATCGACTTTTGCTCCTTAACCTCCGGACAAATCTCAACTATTTGTCTCCGATTTGGCTAAAATTTTGCATTTTGGTTTAATTTGACCTAAAAAGCCATTTTATCACCTTCCCGGCCATTTTTGAGAGGGTCACTTTTTCGACTCTCTCACAGGTTTCGAGTCATAACTCGGGACAAAATGACCATAGGAATTGCGAATTACATATTTAGAATCAGAAAGTTATTCTCTTTCAAACGATACCCTACTCGACTGCATTGCAGGAAAAAATTTTTTTCGAACCCCTTCCATGACCGATTTGACCCCTACACAGTCATGTTCCCAACTGTTTTATTTCACGGAAATATAGCGCTATGTCTTTGCTTTCGATTGAAGAAAAAAAAATCGAGAAAAAAAGGGGGGAGAATTTGAGTTTTTGGGCCTTGAAAGTTAAAAATCAAAAAAATTTCCTTATGATGGGTTGCACACTGTAAACAATACAACTTGGTCAGTTTTGTATCGATTTCGGAGATCTTTGGCCCACGTATTGTATTGTTCATCTTGCACATAGCGCACAAACCTGGTCCTGGTTGCCGCTGTTTAACATGAGTTTTATGCTTATTTTGTTTATTATTTTCAGTTTCACAAACAATTTCTCGGTTTCATTTGATGTTTCCCATGATGGGCGTCCAAATTGTCTTTTTGAAAAGAATTAGAGCTGGAAATCGGGCGGGCCCAACCCAAGCAATGCCTAAGTGAAGGATAGTTGGAAACTTTTGCATGGAATGAACATTCTGCTTACTTGGTACTTACAAGAAGTAAGCATCAATTAGCATTGTGCACTATAACGAATATTTACAGAGACTGCTTAGACTCTGTTACTCTCATTATTTGTTTTCTCCTTAAGCAATGCCATGTAAGATTTGCGTAAGTGTGCATGTGAACAGACTAAAATAAACATTATTGATCCTAGCTGCTGTGGGATGGTGACTGTAAAACTCGTCATATCGACTCAACTATTGACGTATGTACATATGCAAGCTATAGTCTGTTAAAAAAATATGCAACCTGGCGGTTTTTTGCGAATAACTTTTTGGAGACCTTGGGCGAATTGAGCCTTATAACCAAAATTGTAGACAACGTCGAGCTCCGGCCTGAGGTAAATCCTAATCTGCGCTATGTTTGCTCTGAACAGTAATTTGCGCAATGTCAAAAAATGAGCTTTTTTCCTAATTGCGATGAAAATTAGGTGACTATAGAATTCGATTCTTGAGTCCTTGGCGACTCCAATGATGCTTTCATGACGTGTCTAGTCCAAACCGATCTGGAGATATCGCTGGTCAAAGCATCGAAAAATCGTGAAAAACGGCGTTTTTCTGAAAATTTCACAAAATAGAGTGGGAAACATAGGCAGACTGACGGATTTGGGTGAAACTTCCTGAATGGGGTATTCTTGACCGCCGGAATCGATTCTGACACTTCCCGACCCTGAAAACCTCACCCTGATTCCGTAATTCGGTAAAAAAATGCCATTTTTCACGATTTTTTCATAATTTGACCGGCCATATCTCCACATCGGTTTGGCCTAGACACATCAGGAAAGCATAATTGGAGTCGCCAAGGACTCAAGAATCGAATTCTGCAGTCATCTAATTTTCATCGCAATTAGAAAAAAGCTCATTTTTTGACGTTGCGCAAATTAGTGTTCAGAGGAAACGTAGCGCAGATTAGGATTCACCCCAGGCAGGAGCTCGACGCTGTCTACAACTTAAGAGGCTCAAGTCGCCCCGAGGCCACCCAAAACAGTTATTCGCAAAAAACCGCCAGGTCGCTTATTTTTCTTGTTTGAACAGACTATAGTTTGCATATGTACGTATGTCAATAGTTGAGTCGAGATGACGAGTTTTACAGTCACCATCCTACAGCGCCCAGGATCAATAATGTTTATTTTAGTCTATTCACTCACATGCACACCTACGCAAATGTTGCATGGCATTGCTTAAGGAGAAAACAAATAGAGTAACAGAGTCTAAACAATCTGTAAATATTCGTTATAGTGCACAATGCTAATTGATGCTTACTTCTTGTAAGTACCAAGTAAGCACAATGTTTATTCAATGCAATAGTTTCCAACTATCCTTCACTTGGGCATTGCTTGGGTTGGGCCCGCCCGATTTCCAGCTCTAATTCTTTTCAAAAAGACAATTTGGACGCCCATTATGGGAAACATCAAATGAAACCGAGAAATTGTTTGCAAAACTGAAAATAATAAAAAAATATGCATAAAACTCGTGTTAAACAGCGGCAACCAGGACCAGGTTTGTGCGCTATGGGCAAGATGAACAATACAATACGTGGGCCAAAGATCTCCGAAATCGATTCAAAACTGACCAAGTTGTATTGTTTACAGTGTGCAACCCATCATAAGGAAAATTTTTTGATTTTTAACTTTCAAGGCCCAAAAACTCAAATTCTCCCCCCTTTTTTTCTCGATTTTTTTTCTTTAATCGAAAGCAAAAACATAGCGCTATATTTCCATGAAATAAAGCAGTTGGGAACATGACTGTGTGGGGGCAAATCGGTCCCGGAAAGGGTTCGAAAAAAATTTTTTTCATGTAATGCAGTCGAGTAGGGTATCATTTGAAAGAAAATATTTTTCTGATTCTAAATATGCAATTCGCAAGTTCCTATGGTCATTTGGTCCCGAGTTATGACTCGAAATCTGTGAGAGGGTCGAAAAAGTGACCCTCTCAAAAATGGCCGGGAAGGTGATAAAATGGCTTTTTAGGTTAAATTATACCAAAATACAAAATTTTAGCCAAATCGGAGACAAGAAGTTGAGATTAGTCCGGGAAGAGTGGACCCTTATATAAACCGGCTCTTAAATTGTTTTTAAACTATTGTTCTCTTGAATAGCCACGAAATTTTTATAATTCACGATAAATCGGTTGATCGCAAAAGATGAAAGAACTATCGTTTCTCATAAACTTTATAAGACTTTGTATTTTTTACAATAGGGAAACAGTCGTGTAGAGATCGGTTAGAGTAATTCGCATGTGTTACTACTTGTTGTTACTACGTTGTGTGTGATTGTGCGGTCGGTTTGGTTGCAGGTGGAGGGCGAGTACTCGGCCAAACGGAGAAAATGGTTGTTACAAGCCTGTCCTAAGTGCTGGGACGGTGTGTCAGACGGCAGTGGCCGATCGCCAGGTACGTCGGTCTGCCTTGGTTGTGGAGTATTGTGCCTTTGACTCACCAAAGATCATACATGTAACAGGGGGGTCTGGGGGTCTGCCCCCCACCCGACTTAGGCCAGACCCCCCCGGATGGGGACCCCCCCCGAGACGTTTTCGCCGACCCCCCCTCCGATTTTTCTGGCTTTTTTACAATTTCAGACACAAAACTTGCCAAAATCGCCTGCAAAACAGTACATTTTAGCTGTATTTCAGCCCAAATTAGCGATTTTTGGCGATTTTTAGCCCAAAAATTGCGGTTTTTTTCGATTTTTGAGTTTTTTTAGTGCCCTACCCCCCCTCCCAAAATTTTGGCTCAGACCCCACCGGCCGGCGCCAGACCCCCCCACCCCCCCTCCCCCCATCGGCGGATGACCTGTTACATGTATGCCAAAGATCTTATATAAATACAGCGAATCACTAAAATGAACATATGTAGAGTTATGACTTATACTAGCGCCGCTCCAATAGTAACGCCCTTTTAGACAGCTCGAATATATAAACGTTCACTCTCTAATAATAGCCCCTTCTAACAGTAGCGCTCACCACACGCACTACCTTATCTTAGTCAGTTAACACGCACGCTTTGTCCATGTTTCCAATGTAAAATACTGTCCCTAACCTAAGGCACAATTTTCTTTTACTGTAACTTGCAGACATTAGTCAGACTGAAAATCGTATAAAGATTGCTTGTTTTTATGAGCAAAATGGCCTGTATTGTCAAAAAATTTTGGATTCTTGAGATGAATAATTTTCGGTGAGATCGCATAAAAGAATTAAGATGTGGTGCATTTCAGGCAAGTGTGGAAACAGAAGCGTTCAGTGCGTTCGTTTCAAACAACATCGCTGCAGACTGCGGTCTCGCGCAGGAGCTTGGATTCGCAGAAATTGTCCTAAACTGTGCAACCGTTGCTAAATCAAGATGAGTACTGTTCGCTTTCAGCAAATTGTCCGTCCCAAAAAGACATCCCAGAACAACTGTATTTGTATTTGTTCAATTTGGCGGTACTGTTGAACCTGGTATGGCAGTTTTGTGTTAAAAGTTCAGTTGTCTTCCATCTCTATTTCTGCTGGATATTATTAAAAGATGTTTTTCGTCACCTGTATGCTACTGTCAACAGGACATGGATAATCAAAGACTAGTACTGCTACGCTGCCCATTTTATTAGGTAGGTGCAGTACAGTACATACATAGCTGCAGTCATCTATGTACGGGCTATACCTACTACTTGCTGCATGTCGGGTTGTTTATCGAGCGACACTAAAAGCGACAACTGTTAATAATCGGACATAACGTAATGTGGGCAGTGCAGCATAATTTATTGGATGAGGAAGCTTCACAGTTGACTGGGAAGTATTGTGGTGTATCTGATCTGATGTATGAGTACAGTCATGTCTCGTTAATCCCGATATTCGCAATTCGGACAGGATTTGGTTGGCCAGGTCCCAATTTTCCCATCTTTTTTATAAACTTTATCAGAACCTTCTGATGAGGCCCAAATGACAGTTTTGATTGTGTTAAGGTTTGGAGCGGAAACCTAATTCAGAGTACGTACAGTACGTAGGTCAATGTTATCAGTATGTTTGGCTTTCTTGCCACTACGATTTCTTTACCTTTCAATTTTTTCTTTCAGTAATTATACATGCATGCGTATCTCTGTCTCGCTATTGTCTCATATTTGATGCCGAAAATCTAAGCAAATTTTTCTTTTTGTTCTCTTTTTCGGCAAATCGTCAAATGACCTAATGAAATGAGCATCTCAGAGTTATAATAAGTTGTAATAATTAGCTTTACCCTCATACATGTAATAGGTCTGAGCCCAAATTCTAGGGTAGGTAGGGGGTTGGGTACTAAAAAACGCTCAAAAAACCCCAAAATATTTGAGCTATAAATCGTAAAAAAGTCGCTAATTTGGGCTTAAATACCGCCAAAAAGAGCTGTTTTGCAGGCGATTTTAGAAATTTTAATGTCTGAAATTCTAAAAAAATCGCAAAAAAGTACTTGTCAGAAAATATGGAGGGGGTCGGAAAAATCATATCGGGGGCTGGGGGGTCTGGCCTAAGTCGGGTGGGGCAGACCCCCCCGGATCCCTGTTACATGTATGTTTGTCCTGAAGATCTATTTTTTATTATCCGCTCACAAAAACAGACGTATGAAATTTTGGCACATAAACTACCACACCACCTAGCAGACATTCAATAAATTTCTGGTCTAATACAGTGTATTTGCGGAAATGACAGGATAAAAAGTTTCCATTTTTAGCGCTGTTTCTGTGGTATTAAAATTTGAAACAAAAAATAAGCTTATTCTCGGACAGAAAACCTATGGTGGGCTTATTTTTGGGGAGCTTTTTTCCGAAGAAACCAGTATCTGAAAACCAGTACACAATCTAGAAAAAATAGTCTTAGTGCTTGTGTCTTAGTGTCCTAATCGGCAGTGCGCAATATCGGTCAGTACGCAAATCTGCCAGACTTCGACGACGTCTATTTAAGGTGTATGAGCAGAGTCGTGTTAAATACTGTAAGTTGGGCATTAGGCGAACGCTTAGGTTTTTGTGTTCGGCGAAAGCGGCGATGGAGAAACTGATAAATGGCACGCACGCTGTGATTGACTGCTGAAAGATGCAACGGAAAGATAGGACAGTGAACTGTGGGTTTTTGACGCCCTAAGCTTACCGATAGCCATCTGAAAGTTGAATGGTGTTAACGAGTAGGTGTAAGTCATGTGGCTGCTGTCGTAGGTTGCGTGCGAGCTGTTTGGGAACATTTCGTGAAATCTTTGGACTTTGCTAAAGCAGAATGTGGTAAGTGAAACGACAGACGCCCCCAGTTCTTTCCAGCATCCGTTTCAATTCAAACAAACCGCCTGCACTGGGGACCTTTCTTTTTTTCTTGGTTTCTTTTGCACAAGTGTTCTGTTCGGTACTAACCTGAAGTCCTTGTTTTACGTCTGTGCAGTACGTTCAAGTGCAAGTACTGTTTATAGTGTCATATAGTGCTGTTTATAGTACCCCTATTTATAGTACCCGGGGTACTATAAATGGTGACAGATTTTTATTCTGAAATGAGCTGTTATAAATACAAAATGTGCGAAAAGTGCAGTATTTTTGGTGGTAAACCTTGTTTGTATGAAGAAAAACAGTAGATAATGCAATCATAGAGGTTCTGATGTATGTACATAACCTATTTTTTGCATCAAATCGGTAATTTGAGCAAACAACTTCACGCACTATTGTTAGTTTCTTATAGAGCAGATTTCGTAGGTGCCATATATAGTACCCGGGTACTACTATAAATGGATTCAATTTTATTTTCGCAAAACCCTAAGTGCCATATATAGTACCCGGGTACTATAAACAGTACTATACGGTATGGCTGACATGATGGTTTGAGAATATCGACAAACAGGAATAAGCATAGGTTTAACAGATGCAGAACTAAATTTGCATGCGAATACAGATGTGAATGAGTGGCCCAATCTCGAACAGCTACCACCTTTCGGCAGCATGCCTACCACAAACAATGAGTATGTACGGTGTGTTTTGTAGCAAAATCATCCTAAACAGATGTCTGTTATTTCTCCTTTCTGCTGCAGCCATGAAAAGTGCTTCATCCGCGAAAATTTAGTAAATTTCGTTCTATTTTCGTTTCTGTTTGATGCAGCTGGCTGGTTGTAGTGCGGGAACTTACATGGTTGTGGCGCCGGGAGTGGTACGACCCGGAAGGCCGTTCGCCGTTTCCTTTAACATTCTCAAGCCCGGACAGGTCTACAAAGCCAGAGTGGAAGTGAGGAACAGCAGGGACCAGACCCTGGCCACTAAAATAGAGAACAACGTCAAATACGGTGTGTAGTTAGTCTGTGTGTAGGTGTCTGAGTGTAGAGAGTGTTCAGGCAAACCAATAACAATCAGAATCGACCGTGTGCCAGCGGATGCTCTGGTGCCAGGGGAGCAGTACTTCGTCTACGTAAAAGGCGAGAGTGTCGGTCGAGGAGTTCATTTCGAGTCACAGGCCAGCCTCCGCTACGACTCCAAATCCTTGTCGATTTTCGTGCAAACCGATAAAGCAATCTACAAACCGGGAGCTCTAGGTACTGAAAAGAATATGGCATAGGGATAAACGGAATTCAAGGGGATTTGGAATCTCTCTGGGAATCTAATTTAAGTTTTGGGGACCTCCGTTCCCTCATTCCCTAGGGAGATTAGGAATTCAACATGCGCGGCTACAAGGTCACCGGAGCTGTGCGTTTTGTTGCCGTGCGACTGTATGAGAACAACTTTAATGCAACTAGTCCCCTATCGAAATGGAAATCGACCATTGGTTATAAAGCACTCTAAAAGTTACCTGCACCTCTGATTTTTAAGTCTTTGCAATTCTTACAACTTTCTGAAAAATATACATGTGCTTTGGGTGCGGTCCCAGACCAGCTAGGGCTGCTCTAAGATGTCAAAAATTGTTGCCCTAATTATGGAATTACTTTAGTAATTGTTAATGTAGTAAGGATGGAAGATGTAAGATCCTTATTTTAGTGAACTTTCGAGTAATCGTCATCAACCCAGATTTGAGGCCGTACAAGAGAGCTGTTAAAATCAAGATTTCCGTAAGTTACCAAATGCATACAATATGCATGTAACAAGGGAAGGGGTCCGGGGTCTTCCCAACCCGACTTATTCCAGACGTCGCGATCTGGCTCCTCCCCGCCGAGACGATTTTTCTGGCAAGCAATTTTTGAGCAAATTTTTGCGATTTTTTAGAATTTTACACTAAAATTACGGCGTGTCCAGGGTGTGCAAAGGGGTGTAAAATTTTGAAAGTGCCTGGCTGGACCTTGGGTAAGGAAATTAATAGCAAAATTTGGCTTTAGAACGCGTTTAAAAGGCATTCTGAGCATAAAATTACAGAAATTACATTGTACAAGTTCTCGCAGTCTAAAGTGGCCTGGTTGGACTTCTACGTATGCCGGACAAGGTTAGAAAATTTTGAAAATTTAGCCTTTAAAAACGCATTGTAAGCATAAAATAGAAAGTTGTTGCACACAATTTATGCTACTTTCTCTTATTTCTGACGGACTATCTCTTCTTACCTCTATCTCAAAGTGGGGTGTACCCACCCTACGCCACTGAAATTGCTAAGATTGCCTACAAAATAGCACATTTTAGCTGTATTTGAGCACAAAATTGCGATTTTTGAGCGTTTTTAGTACCCAACCCGCTACCCTATAATTTGGGCTCAGACCTCCCCGGCCGGCCGGCGCCAGAGCCCCTCAACCCCCGTCTCCCCTTCGGCGGATGACCTGTTACATGTATGACCTAAAGTGTATTTGCTGCATAATAAATTGCCTGAGTGCTTTAGGATCCGAACCAGAATGTCATAAATCAGTGGACCAACGTATCTCTTAACAAAGGCGTGGCTACCAAGGAAGTCCAGCTGTCGGACGATCCGCCACTGGGCGATTGGAACATCCAGGTCGAAACTGTGACTGGCGTTTCATACAACAAATTTTTCACAGTCGACAAATACGGTAGGTCTGTCTTGTTGATTTCTTCTGTTGTACATACTTGTATACATAAGATGTACATAGTGGTCTCCCCACCGTCTAGAGCCAGATCCCAAGTCCGAGATCCCTCAGACGATTGTGGGAGGTGTGAAAGATACAGTACATATAACCCACTCGTCTTGTTATTTTTTACTTCATTCTTTATACTCTATCACTAAGCGAGTAGGTAAATGGGAGCCGACTGGAGCTGCCGTTGCATCTCAAGCTACAATAGCAACCACACATGTGTTGGGACAAACGGGAACGGGGACAGCTACCACTGAGACCCGCCCAGACTGACACCGAGCTGTGTGCCGGCTAGTAGCGAAGACAGCGAAGGAAGGGCAGGATGGGCCCGCAGTGTGGCCTAACGCAGGAGCAACTACGTACGCCCCGGGCAATGCAACTGCTCTATCGCTATACAATATTAACTTGCTCCTCTTCAGAAATTATTTTATGACCAATTTTTTGCAATTTAGACACTATAATAATTGCCTATGCCATAAAGCGATGATTTTGTATTTGAGCCGAAAATTGTATTTCAAACCCAAAATTTCAAGAGTTTTAAGCATTTTCGGTACTCCACCCGTTCCTCGAACGTGGCCGGGCCCAGTTCCATCTTGTAGCCGGGCTCGATCCGATCCGATGTGTGGGGGGGGCCTTACGGCCCTACGCTCAGACCTCTGCGGTCCATTGCGCAACCCCCGTATTCGTCATCTCGGACGTTTTGCCCTCCTTTCACTGCCAAGCCACTCTAGCCATGCTGTTGGGCGCCAGGTACTAAGAGAGTGCCTGGCGTGGTGACGTCATGGTGCCGACAGCTCCCAACGGCCGCCCGGCGAAGAGGCCAAACCGGTATTGGCCTTATTGCTGGTTTCTCAGACGGCACCTGACGTCGTTGATCTTTTCTCCAATGTGGCATGCTGTAGGAGCGGCTTTGGTGCAATGGCAGATCCAGTTGGTTCCCATTTTACCTACAATGTACTCGCTGTAACCAGCTTTCGGTGGCCTGGGTGGAGCGTTGTGCCGACGACCAACTCTTTGCAGCAAGAAACTTGCCACGCCGAGAGGATGAACCACTACAACCGCTAGGGATGCAGCGGCCGCCGTGACTCAGAGGCAGCGAGCTACCCACTGAGCCACCGACGCGGCGTAGCCGGGCTCATACCCCCAGCGCGCTCGAATGGACTTTGATTGAAAATTCAAATTAAAATTAGCTTCTGTTTAGTTTTGCCCAAATTCGAAGTCAAAATCGAGCCACCGAGTTTGGTGACGGTAGACGACGATCTGACTGTCAGCGTTAAAGCCAAGTACGTGTCTGCTTTCTGCGGCCATGAGCAAAATTGGAAGCAAAATCATGCTGTTTTATTACAAAATTTTCTTTTTGCTCCTGGCACGCGACATCGTGCTTGATTTCTTGATTTTCTGGTCGGTGGGCTGGCATGCTTTTTTGTATTTCTCGCCCTGGCCATCAGCGATTATCTGTTGATATCAGACCAACAGACGCACCTTTTTGTATGGCAGAGTGGGACGTTACCTACGAAAAGGTGTTTCAGACATCTTGTTAAGGGAAAGAAGGTTAGTAGAGGGTGGGGTAGAAATAGGAAGGAGGTGTAAAGTGGCTTGGAACGAAAGCTTGTCCATCAACAATCTATTAGTCTTTGAGGTCTCAACCGACTGGGGAGCAAGAGGGGTAGCATCGGTGGTAAAACCAACTTGAGTAATGGAAACAGACCACAATTGGATTATCGGACAATGAGAATCGGGGCTGAAAAGCCTTATAGAGAACGATCGAAGCTGTGGATGTGGTGATCATCAGTCCGGCGAATGGCTGAGATAAGAGCCACGTCAATGATCCAATCGCTGAGTCGATAGCGCAGGTCAGCAACCCAGCATCAAAGGTTGTAACACTTGCAGTTGAGAATATCCAGAAGATAAGCATCATGGAGCTGTAAGAGAAAATTAGGTGGGGTAAAGGGCTCACACTCAGGAAGTGATAAAGCAAGTATGTCCTCAAGCTCTTCAGCATTCTAAACCATACGTCAGTAATGATAGGGTCTTGAGCGAAACCCCCCTCTGGGCGAAACCCCCCTCGACCCCCACCTAAGGGAAAACCCCCCTACCCCCTACCCCCAGGTCGGCCCGGAGTTGTTACATGTATGGATTTTACATGTATGGATGTTACATGAAGCTTAAAATAGATGTAAATGAGCTCAGAGTAGCTTATTTTAACCTACTGTGTTTTAACGAAAAATAGGGGAACAAAATGGAACTTTTTCGTTTGCCACTCCCTCAGCCGTCGCTTCCCCTCAGCCGAAATGCTAGCCCATGTCAGGTTGGGTACGGGAAGTCAAAATCTGAAGGTTTGGGGGTTGACCTACCGATGGGTGGGTCCAGAAGGAAAAGTCTGGTTGAGGTGGGGGCTGGGGTACGTCGAGCTCAGGTTGAATGGGCAAACCCCAGACCACCCGCGCCCATGTACTGTATGTATGCCACTATGTGTAGAGGGGCGGGTGGATAGCTTCTATTACCGAAGCAGTGGCCTCAGAATAATTATCGCAGTTGCAGACTACACTCTCCAAATTCGGTCAAGCCCCTCCCTGCTGGGCAGGCTCAGTTCATCTTTCCTTGCCATGCCTATTACATTCGAACAAAACAATCTGTTTTTATTTCTTAATGTGATTCTGCAGCACTTGTCATTACATTGTATGTGGTGGTGGCCCCTTACATGAGTTTTTTATTTGCTCTACTCAGAGCAACCTAGAAAGGAAGCTACCGTTTGAGGCTGGAATTAGACTGATTTTTTATCTCTCTCTTGATTCACTTTATACGTACGTACGTACTTTATCAGTAGGTTATTGGTACTTTGCACAGATTTGTGTTTGGTCGATTACGCATGCCCTTCAGGTACACCTATGGAAAGGACGTTGACGGTCCCGTGTCGCTAAAGGTAGAAAGGCGGTGGCGTCAGTCAAGTCGACCGATAGAAAAAACGAAGAAACTGAAAGATGGAGAAGCCAGCTTTCGATTCACCAAGCAAGAGCTGCGAGCGTCAGGACTGGTCAAGCGACACCACTACAGCAACGAACTCCGACTGACAGCCACGGTTACCGAGACGCTGACCGGAAATGAACGCAGCCAAAATGAACACATCACAGTGCACATGGACGACATCGACCTGGAGATCACTCAGATCATGGAAACGTTCAAGCCAGGGTTGCCGTACACATTTTTGGTGGCTCTAAAACGAAAGGACTCTACCACCGTTCCCTCCCACTACCCGAAGAAAGTGCAATTGGACATGAATTACGCCTTCCAGTACTTCCCCAACAAACCGCAACAAGAATCTAAGAACGAAATGAGAGTAATTCGTTTGGATGCGGACGGAACAAAAGTTGTCCAAGTGACTCCTCCGTTGGGCGCATCAGAGTTCAACGTTCAGGTAAGAGAACATTTTGCTTTGCTTAACAACGGGATTTGTCTGCAGGGCAGGGCTATGAGGACAAATCAGAAAGGACAGTTTTATCTGACTGAAAGTAACTAAATTCCTGTGTTCTCTGTGTTTTCGTTCATACCAGAACATTTCGCATTTGTTCAACAGAAAAACAGAATTTGCAGGGTACATACAAGAAGCCGGCCAAAGGCACTCCCCGTATCTCTCAGCTCAGCAGTGCCATGTACGTTTCTGGTGCTAAGTCACCGACCCACACTTTCTTGCAACTGGGCACCACGCAGAAAGAGGTCAAAGCCGGACAGAAAATCAGATACACACTCAGGTCAACCGAACCGCTGAAAATGGTCACTCTGCAGGTACAATCAGCTGCATTCTTATTCTATGCACTCCTGTGATCTGCGTACGTACAGGTGGTGTCCCGAGGCAGTGTGGTGCTGAGCAGAGAGCTGGCGATGAACGGTGAGAGGACCACGTTCGAATTCACCACCACCAATGAGATGGCGCCGAAGTCTCGAGTGGTGGTTTACTCGATAAAAGAAGAGAACAAGGAGATCGTGGTGGACGCCATGGATTTCAAAGTGACCGGTCTGTTCCGCAACGACGTCAGTCTCAGTCTGAGCAAGCACGAGGCCAAACCAAGCCAGGAAGTGACGGTCAGAGTGAAAGCCAGTCCCAACTCGTTCGTCGGATTGCTGGCAGTGGACCAGAGTGTTCTCTTGCTCAAGTCTGGCAACGACATCACTGCCGAGATGGTAATTTGCCGTTCGAATTGAGCTTATTTCATAAATTGTTGCAGGTTGAGCAAGATATAGAACAGTATGACTTAAATCCTGAACCGAGGTGGCCACAACCACAACCGATGCCACCGCCAGAACCGATGTTTTGGCCGCCGCCGCCGCCGCAACCACAGCCACAACCGATGTTTTGGCCACTGGCGCCAACGCCGCCACCACCGCCACAACCGATGTTTCGGCAACGCCAATGGTTGAGTCGCGCTAAACGGTCGGGGTGGCATTTTTGGGGTATAAGCGGCACAGACGCTTCTGCCATGTTTCAGGTAGTGAACGGTGCCTTTCTGCGTTTCAGTGAAACACTAGAAAGGAAATTTATTTAGAACGCTGGATTGGTGGTACTGACAGATGCTTTTCTCTACAACGAGGAGGAGTTTGCTGAGCCCAGTAAGCGCTTTTCCTTCTGAATGCTGTGCTGTGGACAGGCACTGGCTAGCATTGAATTTTGAAATCCTGA
The DNA here is from genome assembly GCA_030248155.1 of Sabatieria punctata. Classification (NCBI taxonomy): domain Eukaryota; kingdom Metazoa; phylum Nematoda; class Chromadorea; order Araeolaimida; family Comesomatidae; genus Sabatieria; species Sabatieria punctata. The sequence goes on from JASANB010004164.1 coordinate 74,130, forward strand.
TGATAGTGTTGTTAGGCTCTTTTTTTAAAAAAAGCTTTTTTTGAAGGCCCATTTCGAAAATTTTTTATTTTATTCACAGTATGGAAATTTTGGGGGAAAATCGCTGAATTTAGCCTCAGATATACATTAGCAGTGCAGTTCTATCAATTTCTTGCCTATTCTAAGCCTAAAAATAGGTTTTGAAGGGAAGCAGCCACTCTGTGAGCAATGCTGCAGGTAGAATGTCGACTCTCAGGCTGTAACACTATGTTTGAACCAAAGTATCAGCTTTTGTATTTAAAGTTGCTTCTGATGCATCCTTGCATCTCCTACAAGCTATATCTCATGCTAGGAAAAAATTTGAAAAAAAAATTTCGAAATGAAAAATTTTCATAAAAAAAAGCTTTTTTTTGGCTTCCAAAAAATTTTTTTACAACTCTACCTGATGGTGGGGAGATCACTACAAGTGCAAATTTTTAACACAGACGACTGAATGTGGTACCATGACTGCTGACGATCTCTTGATTATTATTTTACACATCTACATCTAGTTACTGCATGCTAATATTCAGCTTTACCTCAAATACGTGTTTTCGGTCTCGGAACAAATCCAGTGAAACGTGCGCACCCAAATTGTAAATCTTTAACAAATATGACCTACCGAATGCGGTATCAAACAACTGCTTTTGACTTCTTAGATTATTGTTTTACACACTAACACACCTGAATTTCCACAACCAATTACTGAATGCTACCTCAAATTACGCGAAAGTCCAATACTGGTATCAAAAAGTGTGAAAAGTCAAAATTTGGACGAAAAAATGCTAACAAAGTTCGAGTTTGTGCCGGAACGCTGTAAAATTCGCTTATTGGTAGCTCTTTTAGTAATTTTCATACATAAATTTGGGTGGAACTGACAGAAGCTTTGGCGAAAATTGGTTCCCAGAAAAAAAATTGAAGTTAAATTGGCAACGGCACTTGGATAATCAATGAAGTAAATATGAGCCGAACGGCAGTTTTAGGCCGGTGCAGTACGGTTTAAAACTAAGCACGCGGTGCGATACCCGCCCAGGCCGACCGGCCGGGCCGGCCGCCGGTTGGACTTTTTCTCCCAAAATATTGCCAAGTCGAGGTGGTTGCTGTTGGCCGAGCCAAGGATTACGTAATCCTTGGCCGAGCGTGCACTTGCGTAGGTGTTTGAATCAGCTACGTATGTTAACATAATTTTGATACCGGCAAAATCGTGTATTTAGCACTACGTACAATGTATTTACAGTAGAGATAGTGCCCCAACCGCAGCCACAACCAATGGCGCCGCCGCCAGAACCACAGCCACAACCAATGGCTGTGGTTCCAGAAGCACAGCCACAGCCTCAACCACAACCACAGCCTCAACCAGCACCAGCACAACCCATGCAATACTACGATGAAGAGCCAGAACCAGCTCCACAAGCCCCTCGAGTCAGAAAGACTTTTGTTGAAACATGGATTTGGGCCACTGCCATAAGCAGGTGCTTTGTTGTTTTGTTTGTTTGTTTGTTTGTTTATGAGTTCCACTGTCCTTGCGAACAGCTCAGGACACCCCTCGCTATTTTCAGAGCCCTTTAATGGGGTAGCCCTGTATACAAACAATCCTCTCCTTTGCTGCCATTAGGTGCAACAGCAGCGCCGATGTTGGTTCCCATTTACCTACTGGCCATCACCGGCTTTCGGCGGTCTGGGTTGGGCTTTACGTCGACTACTTCCAGTCGCTTCGACCGGTTTCGAACCCACAAACAACCGCTCACACGGATGCCGGGGCCGCCGTGACATGCGGGATAGCGTAAATTTGATGTGCTGACTCCTTCTTCGTTGTTGCTTGTTTTTCGAGTGGCTACTTTACTTTTGTAAACTTTTTGCTAATTTTCTGTTTAGTTGAACTTACAGTCTTTTTCTAAATACATACGTAGATGGACCGTAAAAGTCTGTTTTGAGGTGGTACAAATCCGGAAATTTTGCGGTATGCCTACCGGTTTGGTGGTCCTGGTCGGAGCCATCTTTTGTTGAATCGGCCTCGGTCTGTTATCAGGAAGAAAAGCAAGTTGCAGGCGGGTGGGTCGGCGTCCAGCTCAAATTTGAGGGTGAATAAACCTCCTCCCCACCTCGGTCGGCCCATGTACATTGTAGGTCTGCGTATTACCGAACAGCTTCAACCAATCTCACATCTGCCTTCAATTCTATAAGTTCGCAAGTGGATCTCTGAGCCTTGTAGGCAAGAAGGCATTGGTATTTTTGGAACATTATCGGGATTTTAGCGGTACCTTTTACCTGTCTAGTAATTACTTAGACGTTCGCAGTATACTGAATTTTTCGCCCTATAGTATCTACTAATGCCCTAATGATTCTATTTAGGGAACGACCGGAACCGGATTTTTGGGTCCGATCGGAATCGGAATCGGAATCGGAACTCAACTACAGTTCCGAATCGGAATTTTTCGGAATCGGAACTTTTTTGAAAATCGGCTTGAAATTTTGGAATAACCTGTTTTTGGCAAAGAAACAGTGTTTACGGAACCATCCTTTACAATTCCCAGCAAACATCCAGTACAAATCACCATGTCAAACGATAACAATGCATTAAAATCGCCAACCATCAATAGGTAAAATTCAAAGCGCGTAAATTATATTTTAAAAACAACAATTTTTCAACGTTTTCAGTAGAGTGCGAAGTGGTATTGGGTAGTGGGTGTATTGGTGGTGTTTTCCAGGTTTGGTATTGGGATTTTTAAGCCCCAATGCCCAATACTAATTAGGACCTACTAAAATCGCTGTTGAACTGAAAAACTGACCTGAACAAAATCGAAAAGATTGACCGATGATTTGATTACAGTAGGTATAGAAAACCGTTTTTGCGTTAATAAACTAAAGGTTAAGAATATCTTATACTGTCCGCTTTTCTAATTAGTACACCAGTAATTAGCGCAATTTCTCTGTTCTTATCTAAGATAAACGTTTGTAATTCAATTGAAATTTGTCATTTTAGTGATACAGAATGTATTAGTACTGTACCCAGGGAGTGCGGTCTAGTACACCCCTTTCCGGTGGAGTAAGAAGAGAAAATCTGCCGAAAATAAGAAACACTGTAACACAGTAGATCATGTATGCACTAAAACTATTAATTTTTGCTTATTTTACCCTCCAGAAGCCTTCTAAATCTTTCTTAATGGCTAATTTTTCAAAAATATCTCGCCCTTGTTGGACAATGGCCCAACTAAGCCTCTTCGTAATTTTAATCCCTGTGAAAGAAATCCTGTGTACACCACTGGAATGTACCTTTTCACTGAAATGCAATTTATGGCTCAGTTACGCAAGTATTGGGTATTGAGGTCTCAGGTATTGGTATTGGGTCTTTCAGGTATTGTTCACACTCTATTTTTCGCTATCGCTTCCAAGTGACTTCTGTCGCCTTCCAAAATGTGTTTTGCCACTTTAAACGTCCGTTCACTGGCTTTGATCAAAATCTTTGAGGCGTTTGAAGACTGCCGAGTTCTTCAGACGCAGGTGCTTCCACAACAGAGTAGTGCTAACTTTTATTTTTTACTTAGTGGGATTACAGTAGGTTATGGATTACTAAACTATGCAGATTGTCGATTGCACAGCAAAGAAGACATGCAATAGTACGCATAGAATTGGTGTTTGACTTCCTAAAATTTAGCCAAAGTTCCGAAAAATTCCGAGACCTCTGAGTTCGGAATCGGAATCGGAATCGGAACTGCCAGTTCCGATCGGAATCGGAATCGGAATCGGAATTCCGGTCGTTCCCTAATTCTATTTGTGTATGTTCCTGTTTCAGAGGCAACGGTGAGGCTGTGTATAGAGCTAAGGTCCCCGACACAATAACCTCCTGGATCACCAGTGCCTTTGCTGTGCACGACGACGACGGACTCGGCGTGTCTCTTGACACTGTCAAGGTACATACAACTGTTAACTGGAGTAGCTTCTTTGTCTAAAAAGTTCAACTGCTCCGTTTGTCTGTGTGGTCAATGTACATAGCTGTTTAGCTGAAAGTCTTCCGTCCGTTCTTCATCCGATTGAACCTGCCTTACTCAGTGAAGAGAGGAGAGAAGTTGGGACTGCAAGTGTTGCTCTTCAATTACCAGACCACTCCGCAGCACGTCTCCGTCACCCTCAAACATGATGCCTTAAGTGGCTTCGACTTTGTCAGGAAAAACGGCAGTCCGCTGAAGAGCAAGAGAACTGTCAAAAATTACAATGTCAGAGTGACCAAGGTTCCAGCCCTCACATCTCTATCTACATACATGTGTATAGTGTGAGAATGTTTTAGGTGCCTGGCAATGGAGGCTCCACTTCAGTTTACTTTCCCATTGTTCCCACAAAGATTGGAGAAATCAAATTGCATCTAACAGCATTGGGAAGCAGTGCCTCTGACGCTGTTGAGAAGCCTTTGCTCGTTGAGGTACTGAGTAAAGGATTCATTCGTACTCGTACACGTTTGTATTTCCAGCCAGAGGGATTCAGAGTGGACAAGAACGTGCCCATAATGGTCGATCTGTCTGAAGCGAAGAGACTGGAAAGATCAGTTACACTTAACTGGCCTTCCTATGCTGTGGAAGGATCTCAAAAGGCCAAGGTGTCTGTAATCGGTACGCTGCTATGCTCATCAACACGGTCGGTGCAGAAAATAAGCAAACTGAATTGCAGGCGATGTGATGGGTCCAGTGCTGAGCAACGTGGAGAACCTGGTGCGAATGCCGTACGGCTGTGGGGAGCAGAACATGGTCAACTTCGTGCCCAACATAGTGGTGATGCATTATTTGTCGGTCACTCGGCGACTCGACAGTCAGATAAAGACGAAGGCCACTAAATACATGGAGGCCGGCTACCAGAGAGAGATGACCTACAGACGTAAGGACTCGTCGTTCAGTGCCTTCGGTCAGAGTGATGAGGTGGGCAGCACATGGCTGACTGCCTTTGTGGTGCGTTCGTTCAAGCAGGCCCAGCCCTACATCTTTGTTGACATGGAGAAGGTGTCAGAGTCGATCGGCTACCTCAACCGACAGCAAGCATGGAACGGCGAGTTCAAAGAACGAGGGTATGTGGGTAACAAAGCACTGCAAGGCGGCGCGTCGGGTGGAGGAGTACCTATGACAGCTTACGTATTGGTGGCTCTGCTGGAAAATAACGTAAGTTTGGTTGCTGTAAGTTTCGGTGGTGGCGGTTACGCATGTAGTATGTATAAATGTACTGACAGCTTAGATATTTGTGGTTGCGCGTCTTAAAGATGCTAGGAACTAGTAGAAATGTGCACGAGTCCAATTGCCCGGCTCGGGCTGTCGGAAATCCCCAATGGAAATTGACGCAACGTTTACAAAACGTTTTGAAAGTCATTATTTCGCCTTGTGTGCTTATAGATCAAGTTGAAATTTGTTTTATGAGCTTACTTACATATTATTTTAGAGTTATACCTGAAATAATCGAATCTTAAATCCAACTCGGGTGGTCTGGTCCGGTCCGCGCCCGCCAGAATTTCCTATAGCTCGTCCCGTGGACATCTATAGTACCAAGAATGCATAAGAAAGTAGCAAGAATGTGCCACTCAGCGGCCGGCCGAGTGTCGATGCGCTGCACCATAATTACTGGAGGAGTCGCGAATTTCCCTACCCCTGCGGTAATTGCGCATGCGCTTTATTGCAGCGCAACCTGATTTTTGAGCGGGATATTCAATTTGTCTTTGGGAATATAGCTGCCGCCGTTGATTTCTTAAATCTACAGCAACATTATAAAGGGAAAGAAAGGTAAAAAAGCTGGAATTTGCAAGCATGTGGCATGTGTACATACTACATGGCCAAGCTCGTGTGCTGCGTTAAAAATAGAAAGTTTTACAAATGCAAAAAGTCTGATGCATTTCACAGATATCTTGCAATCTTGCCTTGCAATTGGACACTTATTTTAGTTATTGTGATGATTGAAGATCATAGACCAAGTATGCAATAAATCGCCGTTGTAGAAAATCGCTTAACGTTATGTTGACGTCATTCTTGCTCAGAAATCAGGTTGCGCTGCAATAAAGCGCATGCGCAATTACAGGAGAGGTCGCCAATTTCCCGATCCCTCCGGTAATTATGGTGCAGCGCATCAACACTCGCCTAAAGGAGTTAGTTAACAACGCTACCTACCTACCTCTGTCAAACATACCTCTCCTCCAGTTTTTCACGTCTAAAACATATTTCTTTTGCTTGCTTGTCCAAAATGCAACAGTGAAGCATGCTTAGAAGGCCCCAACTGTGCAACGAAGAACGATGAAAATTTTCACCGATGTACCTTGCGTGCGCACATTCAGACTGCTCTTCAGGCCAAGAACCCGGCTGCTGTGCGCTACATCGAGCAACGTTTGAACAGAATCCAGAACGAACCCTACAGTTTGGCTGTAGCCACTTACGCGTTGCATTTGGCCGGAAGCAGGATGAAAGACCAGGCACTGACGTTCTTGGAGGCCAAGGCCAAAAACAAGAGTCAGTTACTCTTGCAGTTAATCGTATTTTTAATGGCAGTTAGTAGTTTACGCACCGTGCGTGCCAGTGTTGCCAGGTGCTAGCCAGTGCAGGATACTACCACCAGCTCAAAATTATACTACTTTATACTACAATTTTCGAAAATATACTACGTTTTCATACTACGCTGTAAAACTAAAACAAAAACAGTGTTTTTTTCAAAATGACTTCAGAATTATATGGAATGTGGATAAAGTACGTATACTTCGGCATAATGAATGACGCAACAGAAGTAATGTTGCAATGCCAGAATCTAACAAATTCAAACATAGAGCAAAATGGTTACAATTTCGACTTATTAAAACATCAAACGATGATAGACTCAACAGGGGGTCTGGGGGGCTTAGGCCAGACCCGACTTAGGCCAGACCCCCCCAATTGGGTTCCCCTGAGACGATTTTTGTGACTCCCACTCCTCCGATTTTCCAGACAAGTCATTTTTTAGCAAATTTTCAGACACAAAACTTGCCAAAATCGCCTGACAACCCAAACCCCCTCCCTCTTCGGCGGATGACCTGTTAAATGTATGGATAGACTATTTCAATTTCACAGTCCGTAAGCCTAAGTTTAGCGCGATTTTATTTGTATGACATCCAATTATACTATTTCTATAAGAATAGGGCATCAAATTGTATTTTTCCTTTTGTAACCATTGAAGTCATACATTTTTATGTTGTGAAAAGTGCGCATTATCCTGTCAAACAAACAGTTTTTATGTTGAAAATAAATCGAAACGGTTTGAAGAAGCTGATTGTTTGTCCAAAATGGATACAATCACCGAATTATTTGAATTTTTCCCATAAAGAGTGAATGGTTATGTCAATTTGATGTGAAAGAAGACAAAACCTGTTCTCAAACAGAAAACTATCTGCGAGTTTTCTCAAAAGTAAGGAAAAGATAGCATCTGAAATGGAAATGTTGAATTATACTACATTTTATACTACAAAATCTAAAATTATACTACATTTTTATACTACATACTACAGCCGATTTTTCGATACTTTTTGAAGGTCAATTATACTACATGTATGTAGTATTATTATACTACACCTGGCAACACTGCGTGCACCGTATGCACCCTACGCACCGTTACGCACCACTCGCATCAGCAGCGACCCCAACTGGGCGCCGATCTTTCGGAGTTGTGAATTTGCTTAGATCGATCAGAGAACCGGTCTATTTCAGCTTGCATTAACAAATTACACCTTTTTGGTGGAAAAGTAGCAGGGTGCATTGAATCTTTTAACGAAAAAGCATCAGTAAAGAAAACAGAATGTGCAGAACAGAAACGGAAATTGTCACCATCATCTCCAAGGAGCAGCACCAAATAGAGGGGAAAGAGCCGAGTCAATGAAACCAGTGTTTTCTCATGGATTTAGGTCTGCTGCCATATCACTGAACTGATAACTGATAGTTATAAACCAGAGTTCGTGCGGGACCTGAAAGAAAAGTCAGAGAGTCATCGAAAAGTCACATAATTTATAAAAATTTAGGGAATCAGGGAAAATTCAGGGAATTTCGTGTCCGGTCAGGGAAAAATTTGATACCAGTGGAATCATCTCTCGCCCAAAGGGCCCTGTCAGTGCTTTACACACCACCCTTTTGAAAATGGGACTTTTGACTTTCCAGAACTACTACAACTTAAAGTGAAATTGAGATAATGTACGCCCAATGGCTTCAAATCGAAACTACATGTACATGTACTGTACGTTAAAACAATTAAAATTATGGCCACTTCAGTGATTTCTGCACTTCGTCGCCAACCCCCCCCCCCAACCGTAATGATTAGTAGTCATTTGGCGAACCTCCCGCCCCCATGCCATTACGTAATTTTAATACACGCCCCCAAAGATTCGGTGTTAGTTAGAGCAGCTTTCTGGTCATTTAGTGCACTTGCTTTTTCTGTGATGCTTGCATGGTAGCAGCTTCTTTCTGTTAGTCTGCCCATGATGTGAGCTTTCCAACCCTGGATAGCATGTGTCTCAGCTAACTCGGCCCTCTGAGAAACGCCCATTTCCGTTAGGGGTGTTTTCGAGTTATACTATGGAAAATGGCCCCATGAGAGAGAACCATGGATGGCCATTGCTGGCTACCCAGAGGGAGTTGGGCGGAACTGTTTTTGGGTTTTACTTTGGGGCCATAGTGATGTCCAACACATGCCATGCCGGCCGATTCCGCCGACCCCCCACTTAACATGTCTGCCTGATGGCTGCCTGATTTAGGTTGGCAATGACAATTAATAACAACCCTGCTGTCAGTGGGTGCTAGACAGCGCCGGCTTGGTCCCCATTTATCTACTTGTCATTGCTGACTTTCGACGGCCTTGGTTGGGCTTTGTGTCAACTACTTCCCCCCATCGCCTTGACAGGTTTCGAACCCACAAACACACCGCTTCCATGGGTGCCGGGGTGCCGCTGTGACACACGGGATTGTTTACGCTTTTTTCTTTTTGAATTCTAAAGAAGCTGATTTTCCAAGTACTTTTCCACCAAAACGCGCAATTTGTTAATGCAAGCTGAAATAGACTGGTTCTCTGATCGATCTAAGCAAATTCACCACTCCAAAAGATCGGCGCCCAATTGGGGTCGCTGCTGATGCGAACGGTGCGTAACGGTGCGTACGGTCGGTGCGTAAACTACTAACTGCCATTTTTAATGCAGCAGGGCTGTTGTAGACCAAATGAAATTTTGGTCAGACGAAGTAGGCGAGGAGAAGGAGGAGGAGTTCTACTGGTCAGGACCTCATCCGGTGGATGTGGAGACAACATCGTACGTGTTGCTCACCTATGTGTTGCGTGGTCAAATTTCGGAGGCTCTACCGATTGTGCGATGGCTAACAACTCAGAGAAACGCTAATGGCGGTTATTCGAGCACTCAGGTCTGTCTTTCTTCACTCAGACTACATACAGCAGATAACAATGGTGCGTTTTCAGGACACTGTAATGGCATTGGCAGCGCTTGGTGCTTATGCAGAAAGGGCTTACTCGCCCAATATCAATGTTATAGTCGACGTCGAAAACGGCGGAAATCGTAAGTCGTTCAGTGTAAAGCCGCAGAACGCGCTTCTGCTCCAGGAGTACGAGGTATGTGCAAAGCCTAAAAGTAGTGTGGCGTAGCGGTCTTGTCTCTGCAGTTGGAGCAGCTGAACGCGCCAGTCAAAGTGAAGGCCAGCGGAAGTGGTGTGGTGTTCGCCCAAGTGCAGTACAATTACCACTTGACCAAACTGCGCCATCACATGCCGTTCGACTGTGACAAGTCAGTCTCAGAGAAGGGAGGACAGCTGACGCTTGGAATGTGCTGCAAGTGAGTCCCACCGACCGACCGATTTGACTGAGACTGACCGACCGACTGAGTTGCAGATACAAGAATGGAGGCAAGAGCAATATGGCTGTGCTGGAGGTAGTGTCTTTGTCCGGTCACACCTTTAACAATGAAGAGCTGGACAAACTGACCACCATCAGAGACTTGCAACGAGTCGAACTGGAAAAGTCTGACACCAAGGCCAACATCTACTTCAACTCTGTAATTACATTCTTTATAACTGTGCAGCTGCATGTACATGGTGGTTTAGTTGAGTTCATATCCGGTCTGTATAAATTTGACCAGCGAACTGTCCTTTGAAGTGGCTGAACAGAAACCGGGACAGACGGTTCTCTACAGTTACTACGAGCCCAGCGAAAGGGTGAGTGCTCCTAACGGAGTTATTATTTGTCATACTGTTCATATGCACAACAAGCGATTAGGTTCTTAGTCAAAAGTTCAGTTAAAGGTTTCTTGTGCTAGAAAACCGTACGTATTTCGGGCTAAATGATATGCGTTTTGAAGACTATTTTGAATGGGCTAAAACCATGCGTACAAGGGGTTGTGATAAGAAACTGTATCTACCGGATTTAAAGAAAAACCTCAACTGTAGAAAGTTCTCATTGGCAGTCAGAACCATCCGGCTATAGAATAATTTACCTAGTGAAGTTGTCAATTCAAATTCTCTTAGTCTGTTTACAGAAAGAATTACAGTAGCCTGCCTATGTTTGATCTGACTTCGGCAACATAAGACCATACGTGGCCGTCTGTATGCCGTGCCCAACATTTGTATTGCGTTCTTTTCTGTGTTTGGGCGAAATAAACCTAAAACGTGTAGTTTTTGCCGTGTTAATAATACGTTACGTAGTAGTTTTGAGAGAGAGAAATGTTTATCCGACAACTTACAAAGGATAACAACAGAATGAAAAAAGAACAGAACGAAGAATATGCAACCAGGTCAGAGGGAGGGCCGGGCCGTTTGTCCGGCTTCTAAAGCCCTGCCCTTCAAAAACTCACATCCAAATTCTGGATGCGATTTTTTAAAACAGAGACTGTGCGTACATTTACAGTTTCCATGGAGAGCTATTCCAAATGTTAATAACACGGTCAGCAAACAAGTTTTACAGTCAAATCGAACAATTTCACTGCTGAAATTAAAAATTAAATCGGCCCAATGATTTTTAGCAGAAATTTCTTTCTCAGCTAAATCGAATGTGGTGGGAAACTGGTCTGTGGTACGTACAGTAGATAGGGATCGGTGTCCGATGTTATTGATTGATCGGTTGCAGGTGGAGGGCGAGTACTCGGCCAGACAGAGCAAGTCCATGTTACGAGTCTGTCCGAAGTGCTGGGACGGCGTTGCAGACGACAGTGGCGCTGCCTCAGGTAGACTAACCGTTGACTTCTGTTTTATGCAACAACCCATACTTTTTTAACAGATGAACGGTTTAGTATCTCTGCTAGTGAAAGCGTGAACTGACTTCGCCTTGCATCGCTTGCACTATATATAACTTGCTTGCTGTTCTGTACTATTCTATACGTCCGATCCGATCTGGCGGGGGGCGTACGAAGTACAGCCCTACGATCAGACCTGCACGGTCCATTTCGTTACCCCTGATATCGTCATCTAGGACGTTTGCCCTTCTTTCACTGCCAAGCCACTCAAGCCATGCTGTTGGGCGCCAGGTACTAGTGCCTGGCGTGGTGACGTCATGGTGCCGACAGCTCCCAACGGCCGCCCGGCCAAGTGGCCAAACCGGTATTGGCCTTATTGCTGGTTTCTCAGACGGCTCCTGACGTCGTTGGAGCGGCTTTCGGTGCAACGGCAGATCCAGTTGGTTCCGAATTTACCTACTCGTTGTAACCAGTTTTCGGTGGCCTGGGTGGAGCTTTATGCCGACGACCAACTCTTTGCGGCAAGAAACTTGCCCCGCCGAGTGGATGAGCGCACGACGTCGCGCACAGTGGCCATGTGGCCTAAACCACTACACCAACTGTGCCGGCATTCTATGCGTCTTTAATGTCTCTCTAAATCCAGCTTCCAGTAAGCAGGCTGGCTTACTGTGTGTACGTACTACACTCTATACTCAGTCTTTGTTGCACTCCACCTTTGTGGTAGCAATACAATGTACGTACTTCTGTTTCACATATGCACGTAATTTGCGTTTCAGACAAATGCCGCGACAAAGACGTTCGGTGCGTCCGTTACAAACAGAATCGGTGCAGACTGCGAGATCCGTTAGGTGGCTGGCTCCGCAGAAATTGTCACAAACTGTGCAAACTTTGCTAGCCGGTGGTTGGGTCGGCCGCTTTCTAGAGATCTACGTACATACATTATATAATGCCATACTCAAGTACACTATTATTTTGTCAGGTTTTCTTGCTGAGTAAAAGTGTAGTGCTGCGTTTGTGTAGACATGAAACAACGGCGTGATGAGCTGCGCTGTATATTTTGGAATGAAAACTACATTCTTTGTGTTTGTAGTACCGTACCCAATGTAGATGTACATGTGGAAAAGGTCGGTTTAGGAAGAAGTTACGTAGCATAGCACCGAACTAAAAATGCAAGACTTGTCACGCCGACGAAAGCTACCAGGTAGGTATATTTGCTTTTGCTGCATATCGTGAAGTCTGACTATAAATTGACGTAGAGTAAGTACGTATGTAACTTTATGCGGCAATAATAGTTAGGTGGAACGTACAATGAAACGGTTTTTTGTACAAGATTGCGTATCTAGGTACAATTCTGTAGGAGATGCCGTTATTGGTGTACAGTGGGTGGGAGAGTGCGTTACTGACGAAATAGTACGTGCGCCTGTTTCAATAGATGATGAACACGTTTGTCAGAAAGGCACGATGCATCTACGATGACTTTAGGTATCTAAGCATTAGAAATGGTTAAGGTGCCTGTAGAGGTGGACGGTACTTGGATGCCCAGTCTATGCGCCCGCTGGGGTTTCGTTCGTTCGTAGGTTTGGTGCGCTGTTGCGCGTGGGCCGACGAAGGTTCGGGTGACGGTTGCTGGGACTGAGGATGCGACTGGTGGGTCGAAGCAAAGGAAGGCACGTAACCTGAACTCGTCCAAATGCTTACTACTGTCTGCTTTAAACTGAAGCAACTACCGTAGGCATACTGAAACCGAGCTGCGTACGACGGTGCCTTCGGTTTGTCAGTCGAGCCGGCTTGGCTTTTCTGCTCTTTGGTGTTCACTCCTAAACATTCTGGATGGAATCGGTAAACGAGTGGAAATAAATATACCTGGAACGTAGCGAGACTTTGCCAGGTAGAGATCCTTGGCCGTTTGCGACCCTTGCGGAGCGGGCTTCGGTTTGCCATTTGCTACCGAGCCATTAGCCACCGACTGTTTCTTGTCTATGGACGGTAACGACCTGCTGTCGTCGTCCCTGCAACCCAGTTGAGAACACAGATATTATGAACTGAACCATTCTAGTACTTTCGCTTCGGCTCTATGCTGCGAGTGAATTGCTTTTCTAGCTTGCCTCTCTCTGCCTGCGGTCTGCCAATCAAGGTGGAGCGCGCAGAACCCCCTGGTTTTCGGTTTTTGGCCCGCGCAGCGTCCGACTTGTTGGCGAGGTTCTCTTCCTGTGCGCGTTTCTCTTTGCGCTGCTGGAGAAAGAGTTTCGTATCGGACTGCGTAGAATCTGTGCTGCCCTTCCGAGCACGGTCGGGCAATTTGGATTGAGCGTTTGATGGCTGCACTGCCGATTTGTTGGCGGCAGTGCGATTCGGCTGCGGCTGCACCACAGCCACCGGTGCACCTAATTTTTGGCCCACTTGAAAATATTTGTACTTGAGCGCCTGAAACACTTTCTCTCTTGCTTTACAGCTTTCTGACTGCAGCCTGAACCAGCCTGAGAGGCAGTGGGTCTTTTCTCGGGATTCCACTGCATCATGTCTCTCATCAACGCTAGAGCATCAGGACTGGCCGTGTTGATGATTTCCTCCAGTTTCATAGGTTTGCATTCGGGAAATCGGAAATTCATTGCGGCTGCCAGTCGGTAGCCCTCAGACCATTCGTCCTGAACGAAAATAGCGGTCATTGGTATGATTGCAGAGATTATGCCTTTTTTGGCGTCCCCAGGATTTGGCAGATTTTGAATATTTCATCGATTTCCGAAGTTCCGGGAAACAACGGTCTCAGCATGTACAACTCGGCCATTATACAGCCCATCGCCCAAATATCTATCGGCGAACTGTAATTGGTGGAGCGCAGCAGAATTTCCGGCGCCCGGTACCTGAAATACAGGTTGCTCGCATTTTGTTGGAGACCGTCACGCACCATCTCGTAGAAACGTAGTCGGTGTAGGGCGGACGAGATCGTATTTCCCTGGCCAATCCGAAATCAGCAATTTTCACGAGTTCTGTGCCGGTGCACAGAATGTTTTCAGGTTTCATGTCGCGGTGGAAAAACCCTGCAACACTTTTCACTTTCAATTTTGCTTCTGAGAGTTGCTATGATTAGTTTAGCTCCAATAAAACTTTTCCTGTACCGTGTTTGTGCATGAAAGCCATTCCTTGCAGTACTTGCCACGTAATATTTCGGATCACAGTTTCGGGAAAGTGTCGGTCCCTGAAAGAACAGGTGTCTCCAGTATTTTCTGTAGTCAGTTTAACTATAGTGTGTACCTGTCCTTCATAAGCTCGTATAGGTTTTCTTTCATATATTCGAAGACGAAGTAGAGTATGTCGTTCTCGCGAATCACTTCCTTCAGTTTGACCACATTGGCGTGGCTCAATTTTTTGAGCGACTAAAAAGTAATCAGACAAAGTCAGTGGTTATCTTGGTCTATCACAAAGGCTTTCATTTGGTTGAGTGCTTCTACGGGCAAACGAACGATAAAAATTGGCCGCAAAATTAATGCCGACGTATTGAGAAATAAATTAAGGCAACCCAATACGAGCCTGGCCGTCTGTTGTAGTCAAAAGCTCGGTCTCATACCTTCACTTCCCGCAAATTCATCGCCTCGTCCCATGAATAGAACTTTTTCTTCATCCTGAAAAATTAGTAAGTCTCTCTCTGTTTGTTGTGCTTGGATTTTGTATGGAAGACGACAGAGGTGGTAAAGGAAAAGGTGACATGCGCAGCGCATACAAGCTTTGAGAAAGGTTGACAGTTCTTCCATGCCCATAGGTACTGTGCACGAACAGTATACCTACTTTTTAATGGCTACTCTTTCGCCGGACTCTGCGTTTGTGGCCAACAGAACCTCGCCGTACGTGCCGTCACCCAGGTCCTTCAGCACTTTATACTTGTTCATTGTTTACTGGCACGACTTTTAGCAAAGTGCAAAACAGAAGCTAAACCGAAACGCCACAAATAAAGCCACGTACTGTACGTATAGTTAAATCGACTAACGCTCTGTCTCTGAACTGGCCGGATCGCAGGTCTACGAGTCGGTTAATACCTTTTTACGGCTACTTTTTCTCCGGTGTCACAACGAGTTGCCAGTAAAACCTCGCCGAAAGTTCCGTCACCCAGCGCTTTGGCCAGTAAATAGCGGTCGGCGATTTTCGTACCCACAAACTTACTAACCATTCTACAAAAGGGTTATTTGTGTAAAGAGGACCAGTCGATATAACTCGAAACAAATCTACATCTGCTGACTGCGGTCATCACTTTATCGGAGCAGAACTCTGCGGTCAAATGAATACAAATTAATTGCAGAGGTAACTGTTTTCAAGCACATGTAGCGGTGGTGGCACAGAGAAAATCGTCAGAACTGCATACTGTGTTATGCTTGGTTTCCAAGGCAACTGCCAGCTCATTCCCAGAGCCAGCATCGATCGAAGCTCTAGACAAGCGGACACTAAACTTAAAATCCTTCTAATTAGTACACAACCGTTCTTTACGGCCTCCAATCTAGATCTAAATACTTCTCCCAGTCTTTATTCGCATGACAGTTTCTGCCGCAAAGCGTAAAAGCGCTTAATTCAATCAAACCAGAATACTTTTTTATGGGAAGGGAGGAAAAAGGAAGGATCAGTAGGGGTTTCAATGATGTGAAACTGATACCAGTTTACTGCTAATAAATACCTAATTCAAGGAACTAAAAACACCTGAGTGACCACGTACGTACGTATACATTCTGAACAGTACAAGGAGACATTAGTTAATAAGATAAATCAGGGAGCGAGACGAGAAAATAGGAATATTTAGAGTCTATTTAGATTGTGATAGGATAATGTTGCACGGTCGATTAGCAGGAGTGCAAAGCGAAATTGCTACTCAAAAATGCATGTGCAATTTGGTAGAGCGTGTCTCTCGATCACAGGTGCCCGCAGCCTTTGCGCAATGGTCGGTTGGACCGCTCGCTGTGACGCTGGTTGGGGAAGCGACTTTGTTTTTAGCGTCATCCGGTGGTTCAGTGGGCGTTTGATGAGTCCGTGGCTCGTTGTCTTCATTAGACAACGAGCCGTGCGTGTCATGGAAGTCTGTCTTAGCTCTATTTGTCAAGTAGCTCTAGATTAGCTGTATGTCTACGTACTACTTAGCGTACTGGCAGAGCGCATATTTCCAATTAGATTCCTGGTTAGAGCGTGCAGCAGTCGTCAGAGGCCGTCGGAGTTGGAGTCGCGAGTCCGTTGACACATTCGATAAATTGGCTTCCTCTCCTGCTAACATCTTACTTGTTGTTATTGCAGCCCCAAGCCCAGCCGTTGTCCTTGCACCGCTTCCATGCAATCAGAATCAGTGCAGCGCGTCTGGGAGGGAAATTGAGTGCGATGAAGTATTCCCCAGAAAGGGAGCGCATGAGCGGAGCACGCGCAGTGGCGCTCTTCCAGCTGGGCGGCGAGCGACTGTCCGGTGACCCCGGAGGGCTGAAAGCGCCGCCGGCCGCCGCATCATCAGCAGTGGCTCCATCGCGATGTGTTTCTGGCGCCGGAGCAGCAGCAGAGGCGGCGGTGGCCAGCTGCTTCCCGCAAACGCAGCAGCAGCTCACGGCTGGCGGCCTATTGGTATCGGCCCGGCGAAAACCTGCTTCCACTCCCTGGTTTTTAAGTGATTATAATCGCAGTCTTGACTTGACCAACCGAAAAAGAAGCAGCAACTCTGCACTCGACCCCTCTCCCCTGTCCAGCTCTGCCAGTTGCGAGGACTTTGCCAATAGATTGGGCTCTATTGTCACCGCTACCAGGAACAGTCGGTCGGTGAGTTCCCGTCTGCTGCGCACCCCCACCCAGACCACCACTCGCGGCGATTCGATCGACAGCGGCGGCGACTTTGCCAATATCGGCGTGGGATGGATGCGCGTTAATGGAGCGATCCAGAGCTTCAGAAACTTATTATCGAAGGAGCCCTCCAGCGACGACTCTGAATTAAAGCGCCCGCGATATTTACCGCGTCAATCAACAGCTCTATCGGGCCAGCGAGTCTCGGTAGACGACACTGCCTCGAAGCGTTCCTTCTCTCTGTCGATCGGCGGCCGTCTGCCGTCGATCGGCGCCGATAGAGTCAAAACGGCGGTCAGCAATCGATTGATCAGACGTCAGGAACTCTACGACAGACGCAAGCGCAACTCCGACTATGCCTTGTTTTTTGCTCTGCTTGGAATCGGTGAGTGCTTGCACACTAATTGCGTTTCGGCAGCCAAATTGAGTGTCGCCGTTCCCGCGGGATTCACAATCTGCTGCTCCGCTTGCCGGCCCCAAATCTCTACGGCATCTGATTTCAGTTATGATGATACTGGAGAACGAACTGACCGGCGCAGGGTTCTACAGCAAGGTCAGTTACTTTGAGCACAGCTTGCCTCTGCCTGGTATGCGGCGTGGGCGGCACACGCTGTTTGTCAAGCTGGTCGTTCGCTTAGGCTCTGCAAATGCACGCTAAATTCTGATCGCTCACTTTTTCATTCAACACGCAGCCGCTCAAAAACAGCAGCAATTGACTCTTCCAAAAAGCTTACTGCATGGCACCTAAAAAGTGGAGCCTACGTACTGTAGCGAAAGCGCTGTTTCAGGGTTCTGTCTACAGTTACATAATGTGCAGCTTCATTCTGCTGAGTACAGTCGTTCTTCTGGGTCTGATCGTTCAGTTTCACATCCTCGAAATAAAGGTTCGTTCTTGGCCACCTGGCCCGGCGTTAATCAGAGAGCGGCGTTGGCCATCGATCGGAGGGTTCTAAATTATCGCAGCCATTAATCGCTCTTCTGTTGCAGCTGTTCATGAACGACAACAGCGCCGAAGACTGGCGCATCGCCATGACCACCCGCCGCACCGTGCAGATCACTGTAGAGCTGGTGGTCTGCGCCGTCTGTCCCTTGCCTGGCGATATCACTTTCGAATGGACCACTGTACATGCCGACGGCCGAAATGTACGTAAGTGCCGCCGCAGAATGAAGTGGCGTTGGGTTCGATTGTACTATCTGAACGGACAGGCGCCTCACTAATCCATCACTAGTTGCGTAAATCTTCCTGCTATGTTTTTTAGTTGCCGCCACTGACGTCACTCTGTTATTTTAACCCGGCTCGACCGCATAGTTGGCGGACGGACAGCAGTTGGTTTCAGGTTACTCACACCCCTGTACCCCTGGATGTGATGTTGTCGATTCCGATGTTTCTGAGGATGTATTTGATCTGTCGAGTGATGCTGCTGCACAGTCGACTCTTCACTGATGCCTCCTCTCGCAGCATCGGCGCTCTCAACAGGGTCAACTTCAACGCACGATTTGTGCTCAAGACCCTGATGACTTTGTGTCCCGGCACAGTTCTCTTAGTTTTCACTGCTTCTCTATGGGTGATCGCTGCCTGGATTATGAGGTTGTGTGAGAGGTACGTTGCTCGTATCTAACTAAATTCTCGATTGAGCAACATTGGCAAGCGGCAGTCGATCTTTGGCAAAAGTCTCAAGATAAAAAATATACTCAATTTAGATCGTCCAAATTACCTGCCGTGTGCTGAGGTTGCACTAGGTCGGTAATTGATTTTGTAACTTATTCAGGTATCACACGGGAGACCCGATGAGTCATGACGCCCTCAAACATCGGGTTCGTTAATACTGAAAATCTTAATTACGCACCAAACTAATCTCATTGCATTGCAGAATTATCTCAATTCACTATGGTTAATTGCTATTACATTCCTCTCTGTTGGTTATGGTGAGTCTGTTTAAAACGCTCCAACTATCAAAAACTGCAAACATTTTATCACAGGTGATATTGTTCCAAATACGTATTGCGGCCGGGCGGTAGCTGTTGTCACGGGAATTATGGTAAGTCAGTGCCTCTTTCACCCTGCGGTCGGTCAGTCAGGCCGCAGTCTTAGTACGTACGCTGTTTACAGAAACGCTTAAAGTGGGTACTGTAGGTTGCGGTGTTATTTGAGTAGTCAACTGGAGTCGTAAACTTTATGTACAGGGTTTCTAAAAATGGACACATTTCTTTTTGTTGTCATTTCCGCAAATTTTAACCAAATTGGCTGAAATTTGAAAGAGAGGTGCCAAAACAAGGGAAATTTTGTGTTAAAGTTTGGTGCACGTTGTTTAATGAATCCTGAGAAATCCAAGAATATGTGAAATTTGTCAGTTTCAATGCCTCTAGGAATAGTGATAAAAAGCGGAAACTCTTCTTTGTCGTCATGTCTGCACATGCATGAAATTTTAACACAAAATATCCTACAGTTTTGCAGAGTTTGTCCGAATTTATGTTCATTTCTCCAAATTTCTTTCGAACATTTGCAGAAATGACAACAAAAAGAAAAGTTTATTTCGCTATTCCTACGTATAGAAATTGAAATTAACAAATTTCACGTATTCTTGAATTTCCCATGATTGAGTAAAGCTTCGTGCACCAAACTTTAACACACAAAATGTCCCCTATTTTGACACCTAATGATTCAGATTTCAGCCAAATTGGCTAAAATTTGCGGAAATGGCAGCAAACAGAAATGTGTCCATTTTTGAGACACTCTGTGCTATTTGAGAAAACTGGTTGTTTACTCAAAAAGTTGTACAACCGGTTCCGTTGCTGCTTCGTCCGGTACACCAAAGACAGACAACAACGTATTTCAGGGTGCTTTCACCTCTTCCATGGTAGTGGCAGTTCTAGCGCGCAAGCTGGAGCTGACGCGGGCCGAGAAGCATGTACATAATTTTATGATGGATACACAGCTGACCAAAAGAGTAGGCGCTACGTCAGTGCGTTCATTTAAAATCCGCCCCCGACATTTAGTTGAAACACGCAGCCGCCAATGTGCTACGCGAGACCTGGCTTATCTACAAACACCGCGCTCTGGTCGACAAACTGGAAACTTCCAAAATACGACTGCATCAAAGAAAGTTTCTGATGGCAATTTACGAGTATGACTGACTGCATGTACTGACCAGCAGTGGCAGACAGAGTGGTTTTAGTTTGAGAAAGGTTAAGAGGGATCAGAGGAAGTTAGCAGAAAATTCCATGACAATTGGTGACATTGCCAAAGTACGTTGCACCAGTGCTCCCGGTCAGACAGTCTGCGTACTGTACCTAACCGTCATACATACAGTCATGTACATTAGGACCGACTATGGCCATACCCCTCGAAACGATTTTTCTGATTTGAGCCGATCGTTTGCATTTTTTTGTAACTTCAGACCCGAAAATGACCTGTAAACCTGCAGTTTTAACTGTATTTCTTCAGCTCTAATTAGTGTTTTTAGCCATTTTTAGCACTATATACCAGACCACTCACCAACCCCAGGAATTTTGACTCACATCCCCAACCCCTACCCTTTCGGCGGAAAACCTGTTACTTCAACCGTAAAAGATAGGATTTCAATGGATAGGACTAAATCGTGAACGTAGCGCGAAACCCTGTTAAAGAATAAAAAACCGTTTGCAAAGTTTGCAACTCTAACGCACTGTTAAAATACAAAAACGAAATTAAATTAAGGAATCGAATCGTTAAAAAAGTTTGTGTTAATGCTTTCGCGCAGCCTGGAATCAACTAAAATACTTTTGAGCCCACTGCACACAACGCCTGATTGACAAAGGCAAATTGTTCGAAAAACGAAAGAAGCGATGGCTGAAGAAAACGAAGGAACTGCTTGAAGGAGAGATTTGGAAAGTGTGTTTTAGACCTCATCGAACACACATGAGTTAGTGTCGGACATGCATCAGTGGCAGGAGGGCATTGCACTGCGTATGGCAGCTCTAGAAAATCGAATGGACAGTATACAGTCGGATCTGAGACACATTCTCCGCATGGTCAGCGGACGGTCACCTAGACAACTGTCAATAGAAGAGGAGCCGGGTCCCGAAGTGCCGATGCCTGGCAGTGCGCGACTGAGAAGGGGAAATTTGATGGCTCAACACTCTGCGGCCACCACCAATGGCTGACTGTGATACCTACTGACTTTATCTTTTCTCTTCCATTGCTGTCATTCAGTTCTCGGTCCAACAAAATCAACTCTCTTCACACTTGTTGACATTTGACACCTGGCTTAGCTCTCTGTAAACTCAACCGATAAGTGCACCCGAGTTTACTTTGCTCTTGCCAGAAATAACAGACACTTTCAGGTGTTCTACATCTACTGTACACAACCGTCGCCACCCATTCCAAAACGCTTCACATTATATTAATCACGGTGTACAGTAAAAAAACCTATAATCCAGCCTCTAAACTCACACTTTTTGTTGCACACTAAAAACCTTTTTGACTTTACTTTTTGCAACAACCTCGTACATACTTAGCTGACCAATCTTACTGTATGTACCAATAAAACATGCTGTGTAGTAAGAGGTAGTCATTTGTTGTTTGTAGTAATTAGGCGAGCGACTAGACACAAAGATGGATTCAGAAGAAGAAAGCGAACCTAAGAAGAAGGGCAAAGATAAGAAGTCAAAGAAGACAAGGGATAAGAAGCCTGAGAAGAAGGATAAGAAGCCGGAGAAGGCTAAGAAAAAGAAGACAAAGAGCCGCAAGGAGTTCGAGGACGACAAGGGAGACAGCGAGCCGGAAAAGCGCGGCAAGAAAAAGCAGAAGAACAGAGCGCAGAGCGATCCAGTTGATGAGAGCCCAGCGAAGAAATCTGTCAAATCCAACAAGAAACAAAGCAAAGGGAAGAAAGCCAGGTCGACGCCCTCGGACACAGCACTGGCAGCAGCCGCAGCAGGAGGTGGCAGCACTGGGGGGCCTCGGTCGAAAGAGCTAACCACAGGACGCGGACCCCAAGATAAGATAGGGAAGGCCAAAGTTACCAAACAAAAGTCAGCTAAAGTACCGAAGGGCGCGATGAAGGTGAAGACGCCAAAGACTAATCCATCGCGACCAGCACAGGCGCCGCCAGAAACAGACGACGGTGGATACGAGAACCTAAGGGACGTCCAGCAAGAAATGGCCCGCAGATTGGGAAAGGAAGGCTATCGGTCACCAAGGCAACCAGTAGCACCAGTGCCAGCCCTCATGGACACGCCACAACAACCGGAGATTGCTAAGGAGGACGAGGATTCAGAGAAGAAATTGGCGCGACTCAACCTGACACGCATTCTGCCGCCCGGCCCCACCACCCAGGATCTGTGGAGAGAAGTGCAGATTGGAGACCGATTTCCAACGGACGCATTCAAAGCGGTGATGACGGTAGACCAAGGAGTCAGAGCAGACCAATGCGTTGCTATTTGGCATCTGAAAGGAGAACCGATTATCGGGCGCGCCTGGAACAACAACGGAGTGGTGGCTGCGTGTTTTACTCAGAACAACAAGATTTTCGACCAAACTATGGAAACCGACAAACTCACGATTGGAAAGTTTCAGGTACGGCAAGGCAGACTCTGCGGTCTAGCAGTTGAAGGCAGGTTTGGTTTAGATTTTGTGCGAACACCCGCCGGGCAAAGCGGCCTTCAGATATTTATGGCAATCATTCAGTTCGATTTTGATGCCGAGTGGAGGCTGGAGCGTGATGAGAGTGGGGGACGCCATTCCGTGTGTGGTGAAGAGTGTTAGGGGCCAAGAGCAGTTGGGCATGGTTCAAGTCTATCATCAGAGAGCTACGGCCGTCTTCAATTCGAAACTAGAAGTCTTCAGCGATGCTAATCAAGTCAAACAGTTCCCGGTGTTGATCAGAAAACCGTAACTTAGTTGAAACTTTATGTCTTCTCTACTGGTACAGCTGCTTTTGCTTCAATAAACCTCTAATCACTGCTTCCATGCAACGCATCAGACACACAGTGTGACATATGTACTAATAAACTGCAGTTGCTGCGTAGTACACGCAACAATTGTAAAGCCTATATGTCGTTGCACAAGCGGACCAGACCAGCCCACAAGCGGATCGTTCTCTGGGCTGCCCATAATAGGCGCACAAAAATGTAAATAGAATCGGTGTCACATGTTAAGAAAGGGCCAACAGTACTGAGACCTGCTTTTTGCGCCTTGAACAGGCTAAAGCCAGACAGACAGGTTAAGAGTTGGAGCTGCAGTCAAACGGGTGTTTTACGCATCGATCAAGAATTATTCTAGGTTTTTTCATTCAATGGGATCTTAACCCCAAAACACGGGGAAATCGTTTTTGTAAAGTCGTAAGGCTGCTAGTAAATTGTTGGCTTTTAAAGTCGACTGTTATGCTTGTTCACTAATTTGTGGAATTATAAGTACGTTAGTTAGCAAAAGTCTACAGATGATGTCAAGTCAAAGCTTAGCCTATATACGGGGGTCTAATTTGACATTTGACCAATCCCCACATCTGACAAGTGGTTGTGCATGTCTGGCGGCATGTTTGCCTTTATGATTAGGGAGAGTCCGGTCTTGGTCCGCTTATGGGCTAGCCAAGAGCAGTGTTGCCAGGTTGGGGGAATGTTTTTGCGTTTGGGGAGAAATTTCGTTTGTGGGAGTGGGGAAATTATTTGGGAGATTTTTGCAAAATCTTGGGGAATTCTTGTGGTCAGTAATTTTCTAGTGTTTTTAACTTTTTTCTCAGTAATAGTGCCAATTTCGACTATTGTACGTGAATATTATTGACTTTCCGGTGCTAATTTTTGCTGTAACATGTTTTGAGTACCGTTTTTGTTATATATCTAACCTCATTAGCGACTGAAGATCCAAACAGGTTAAAAAAAATTTAAAAAAACTAAAAACGTTAAACGTTAAAAAACTTGGCCATAGCAAGCATTGTTCTTATTCATCTGCATAAAATAAAGGTACCGATAAAACGAATAGGCAGGAGTGTAACAGGGCTGTTGGGTCGGTTTTTTTCTTCGGTTTTTTCGTTTTTTTTCCTAGGGGCTCGTAAAAAACTAAAATGCGGAAAAAACTCAAGCAAGTTTTTAAAGGAAATATCTATCTCCATCTCTAAAAGATGAAATTAGTGCATTTTATAGTAAAACTCATGCTATTTCGTTAAATTCTGCAATAAAAAGCGATTGTTAAAAATATTTTTCTGTTGTCTTGGAAAATAACTTTTGGAAAAAAACCGGAAAACAAACAGCAATGGTGTGTAATATCATGTTTTTCTTTTTCTGATACAATAGCTACGTTTTCTTACAATGTACGTACATGGAATGTTTCAGGCGTTTTAGCTGTACCAATCAATGAACTGAACTATGCATATATTAGCAAACTGTAGATAAACTTTTAAAACCTAAATTAAACATTGTTCTGGCTAAAAGTTTTATTTGTATTCGAATTTCTCTGAAAATTCTTACGAAGAGTGGCATTGTTTGAAAAAAGATGAATTCTATTTTACTTTGATACATATCTTTCATACGATAATTCAAAATTTTTCAAATTTCAAAATTTAATTCACCCCAAACGGTTCTTGTTCGAAATTCTTCTGAATAAATCTGACCTGCGATTTATGAACTGACAGTTTTTAGTTTTTAAAAAGTTTAACATGCATTTTGCGAGAAAGTCAACTTAGAAAAGTTAAGCACTTTTTTTTCGCGGATCCGGCTGGTAGCCAAATATGTTAAAATAGATGTCAAACGAACACCAACGGTGCATGTTCGAACATTGGGGACCCCCTAGAACCTGAGCTGTACCCCCCCAAAGTTGGGTCGGTAGCCCCTTTTCGGCCATTTTCTCCCCATTTACTCAAACAATCACCATTCACTCGTTTCTCAAGATTCAGAATAGGCGTGCACATGGTTGGATAGCCCTGACAGTTGCCTTTCAGATGCTGTACACAGCGCTTCCGGAACGTATCCGGTTAGCGAGATATTCTCCAAAAACTACGAAATTTAGCGAAATTCCGACACGATTTTTTTCCGAAAAATCGCTGTAACTTCTCCCGTATATGCGGGGTCAAGCTGATTTTCGCTAAAAAGATAAAACACAAAATGCCAAACAAAATTAACCTATTTCGGAGGCAAATTTTTGGGGGTGGGGGGGGTGTTTTGCAATTTGAAGCCAGTCAAAAAATATTTTTTTGCTCAGAATAAAAAACAAACACACAATTCTGGTGCAGTTTTACCCGCTGATCACGAATATGAACTCGGTTTGGCTGGATTCCTTTTGGTTCGGGAGAAATTTGCATCCAAATCTTCGAGTGGCTGTATTTCTAAAGTGGCACTGCTCATTAGCATGAGCAAGAACCATGCTAGAAAGCAGTTTTTCTTATGCAGTTTTTGATGCTGATTCTGAAGATAATCATATTTTTTATCTACGTTGAGGAGTTATGAAGATATGGGCATTTTGAGAATTTGCGAACAAAACCGTTGCAGTTGGTATGCAATGGTGGTTTGAAATGTTACTCAGTTCTGTCATATGCTAGATACGGAGCCATGGAATTAGCATCACCTAATGCAGTTTTTGCTGCTGATTATGAAAATTACCTCTATTTTTCAATCGGACGGCTTCTGAGTGAGTTACTTAGGCCTGGTGCACTGTCATCCACATTGTAAGAAATTTATCAAACAGGTGCGTGAAATAGCAACTGTTATATGCAGTTTTCTTCGCTGATTCAGAATATGACCTCATTTTTGCGCTACAATGACCTGGTCAGGAGTTATAGACCTCTAAAGTTACTTCATTATCCATGCTTTCAGGAGTGGTAATCTGGAAATAGATAGTCTGCGCTTTGGCACTTGTGAAGCGAATTATCTATCAAAAATAGTGTATCCGACCTATTTTGAACCGCTGGTTTCAAAAATGACCTTACTTCTGCTCTACAAGCTATTGATTTTAAGATACAACTTTCTGCACTTCTTTCACAAGAATATGACAGAACCTTAAAATGAAAGGCTTGTAGAGCAGAAGTAAGGTCATTTTATAAATCAGCGGTCGAAAATAGTTCGGATACACTATTTTCTGATAGATAATTCACTTCACAAGTGCCAAAGCACAGACTATCTATTTCCAGATTACCACTCCTGAAAGCATGGATAATGAAGTAACTTTAGAGGTCTATAACTCCTGACCAGGTCATTGTAGCGCAAAAATGAGGTCATATTCTGAATCAACGAAGAAAACTGCATATAACAGTTGCTATTTCACGCACCTGTTTGATAAATTTCTTACAATGTGGATGACAGTGCACCAGGCCTAAGTAACTCACTCAGAAGCCGTCCGATTGAAAAATAGAGGTAATTTTCATAATCAGCAGCAAAAACTGCATTAGGTGATGCTAATTCCATGGCTCCGTATCTAGCATATGACAGAACTGAGTAACATTTCAAACCACCATTGCATACCAACTGCAACGGTTTTGTTCGCAAATTCTCAAAATGCCCATATCTTCAGAACTGCTCAACTTAGATAAAAAATATGATTATCTTCGGATTCAGCAGCAAAAACTACATAAGAAAAACTGCTTTCTAGCATGGTTCTTGCTCATGCTAATGAGCAGTGCCACTTTAGAAATACAGCCACTCGAAGATTTGGATGCAAATTTCTCCCGAACCAAAAGGAATCCAGCCAAACCGAGTTCATATTCGTGATCAGCGGGTAAAACTGCACCAGAATTGTGTGTTTGTTTTTTATTCTGAGCAAAAAAATATTTTTTGACTGGCTTCAAATTGCAAAACACCCCCCCCCACCCCCAAAAATTTGCCTCCGAAATAGGTTAATTTTGTTTGGCATTTTGTGTTTTATCTTTTTAGCAAAAATCAGCTTGACCCCGCATATATGGCAGAAGTTACAGCGATTTTTCGGAAAAAAATCGTGTCGGAATTTCGCTAAATTTCGTTGTTTTCGGTGAATATCTCGCTAACCGGGTACGGTCCGGAAGCGCTGTGTGCAGTATCTGAAAGGCAAGTGTCAGAGCTATCCAACCATGTGCACGCCTATTCCGAATCTTGAGAAACGAGTGAATGGTGATCGTTTGAGTAAATGTGGAGAAAATGGCCGAAAAGGGGCTACCGACCCAACTTTGGGGGGGTACAGCTCAGGTTCTAGGGGGTCCCCAATGTTCGAACATGCACCGTTGGTGTTCGTTTGACATCTATTTTAACATATTAGGATACCAGCCGGATCCGCGAAAAAAAAGTGCTTAACGGCCTTCCCTTATAGCTAAGTTGACTTTCTCGCAAAATGCATGTTAATTATTATTATGGCTCAAGTTCATTTGAACCACTTTTTACACAAGAAAACCCTACTCGTTTTAACGATTTTAATTAATCCAATTTAAGGAAAACAGCTAAAAACCTATCCGATTAACGTAAGACTAAGATTAACAGAAAAAGTTAGTCTAACTTCATCCTAAGCCTAATCTCCAACTTATGTTGGAGCCTAAAACCTGGTCATAGTTCTTCTAAATAGAAACCGTTAGTTCCAAATTGGTGGGGGTGGGTGGGGGTAGTGTCGCTGCATCAAAATCGGAGCATCAGTGCGTCATACATAAGTGCAAATGCACTACATTGTATGTGTATAAGAAACAAAATCTATTGCGATAAAAAGCTTTGTCTTTGTATTGTACCACTACAACTACGAATTTGAATTTTAGCTTTCCGAAAGTGATCAATAAGTCAGCGACTTGAATTGTTGAATGCGATGGTTACCAAGTTTAATCATTTGCGGTATAAAGTGGAAACGAAATCAGTACTACGCACAGTAAATAGTATACAGGTAGGCAGGTACAGTAGGTCACAGCAGGAATGAGGCCGGTGCATCAGTAATGAGGTTAGAAGAAAGAAAGGATGTCTCTGCCGTGTGCAGTCGTTTGAGATCGTTGACGATTTTTAGTGCACTTGGTCTCGCATCGGGCTCGCTTCGCCAGCAAGCCGCCATCAGATTGGTCATGGAAGGCGGTGAGCTGGCAGGTGCCACCAATCGAAGTCCACTGCATACCCGGCTGGTGACGGTCGATCGGTCGGCATCGCTGTACGGCTCCTGTCCGTCGCTGTAGATTTCCCATACCAGCACACCGTAGCTCCAGATGTCTGTCTTCATTGTGTAAACACCTGAAAATCGATTGCTTAGCTTAGCTGAGTTGGCAAGAGGACGGGCACTATACCGCTGACTAGAGTTTCCGGACTGCACCATTTAATCGGTATCTTTCGAGCAGTTGTAGCTTGTATCTTGTATTGGGATGCTTGGCAGCTGAGGCCGAAGTCAGAAAGCTTGACGGTCTTTTTCTCTGTCAACAGACAATTGCGAGCGGCGATGTCACTGTGAATGCAGATCCTAGCGTGCAGGTAGGCCAAGCCTTCTGCCGCGTCCAGACAGAACTGTCGTCGCTGCAGCTGAGTGATGGTGCTTCTGTTTTGGTGCAGGTACTTGCTGAGGGCACCGCCGGTCATCAGTTCCATGACGATAAGCAGCGGCTGTTTCTGGACGGCCACGCCGTACATCTTGACTATGTTCTTGTGGCTGTACTGTCGTAGCAGACGGATCTCTTTCATCATGTCGCGCACGTCTTGCTTCTCCATCTCGGACAAGTGGCTCTTCTTAACGGCCACCGTAAGCACGTCTCCTTGCACTGTGTAGGTGCCGCGCCACACCTCTCCGTACGCTCCTTGTCCTAACTTCTCGCCGTTGCTCAGGTCGATGTCTTCGTGTCTCAGTTCCCAATCTTGTTGCAGTACTGGTGTCCTAAGGATTATGTTATGGCCGAGAACGGCGATCGGTATTTTCTTGTGCCAATGGTACCTCACCATCAAACTGATCTTTCCGAACTCTTTTTTGCTGTTGGTAGCGCCCAAAGTAAACGTCTCTTCTGGTGTCTTGATAATGACCACGTGATAATGTTTCCTTTGCCAAAACACTGACAGTACGAACGAGTTCTTCCAATCAATCTGTGTGTGTCGCACCAGGAACTGGCCTTCCTCGGTCAGCAGACTCTCCACGTCTTCTCTGGGCAACAGTCCATGGTAGTATTCTTCTTTGTTCAAGTCCCAATTCGGTCTTTCTACCGGCGTTTTCAGTATGATATTGGTGTCTCCTAGAGGTATTGCCTTGCGCCAGTGATGGCGCACCAATGCATTTACGCTACTGAACTCCGGGCTTCCACCCGCAGAAAAGGAGAATTTGTTTTGAGTTGATTGACGAATAACTATGTGCCGGAACTTGCCCTCCCAAATCACCGATACTATGTACGACTCCATGGCATCAGAATCAGAGCCCTTGTGCCTCACCAAAAACTGTCCGTCTTGTCGTAGTAAACTCTCAGCATCTTGTCGGGCCAGTATACCGTGGTAATAGTCCTCGTAGGCCAATGGTCTTTCATGTCTGTTGCTCTTTATAACGGAACGGCCAGATGCAGTGATTGATATCGACATCGGTTAGTAGTGCGCACAAACACAGAGCACACTCCAAGAAAATTCAATACAAACAGAAACAAATAGTTATGCAACACATTTGTATTTTCTTTCTGCTGAAACAAAGTCACTCGTACACTAGTGTACAAATCCGAGGAAGGTACGAGGAAATACGATACGTACATACATCCTTCTACAGACGGTTATAATAACCATTTGAACTAGAATTCTCTCAGGGACTTGCGCAGTCTAATTCATAGAAATTCCAAGTGCAAGAGTGAACAGCTCGCTCATTACATAGACGTCTTCTTTCGAAAGTTGGTCCAGCCGTTGGCGCAGATTAGTCATAGGAATCTTGATCACTTGGATACATTCCAGCTCGTCTTCAGGCAGATTTTGTTTGGGATTGTTGTTCTGTGGTGCCGCTCCGTCAATGTGCACAGTAACGAAAATGCAGGTGTTGAAGATAACCGGCGCCCCTTCAGTGCACGCCGCTTGGCTGCGTTGAACGGCTGTTCCGGAGTAGCCGGTCTCTTCCCAGAGTTCCCGTTCGGCCGTTCTCTCAGCCGACTCGCCCACTTTCATAAAACCGCCCGGCAATTCGATCACAAATGCCCTAACAGCAATGCGGAATTGCTTTACGACTATCAACGACTTCTGCCCATCCTGTTCGATTAAAATTGGAACCTGCAACAATGGTGCGCTGAGCAAGTTTCTTACCGTCGGCTGTAGCTAATGGCTTACGACATAGACGCCATGAGCTGGGTTCTGCTCCGGCTTCCTGCGATAGACCACTTCCCAGGTTTCTTCTACCGATCGCCTGCTCACTCTCACAACGTTGGTTTGGATCCAGTTTCCGTTGAACACATTAGTCTCACTCACAAACTCAAGCGGAACTTCCATTCAGCAGTACACTATGCTTTGCTTGCCAGTGTCGTGAAGCAGCATTCTAGGCATAGCACAGACTACACGCGCGGTAGCTTGGTTACTTCGAGTGGGTCGATACCCAATGGCTAATCTACTTTTGTCCTTGTGCAATACCGAAACAGCGGTCAACATACACCCAACCTGACCTGACGCAACAGAAATTTGAACTGCAGGCATTTTAGCAATTAGCAAGTAAAGCTGTGCTGTAGGCTAAACGTGTCAGCTAACCGTATAACAGCGGTAAAACAGTCAGTTTACACTAAAGGCGTTGGGTTCTCTTTGAACCGTTTGTCTTTTAAGTACGCTTGAACAGGCAAACGAGCAAAGTTCACTGCACATTCTGGCAATGTATGTATATTTTCAATAACATGTAAGACCACAAACGCATACACAAAATACCCGGAGCACACGAGTTTACACATGGACAGTAAGGGATTTACAAAGAAAAGCAGCTGTTGTCCAATCAAGAAACATAGCGTATTTTTGGAACGCAAACAGACACGGCTGAATTGCAAGCGCGAAGAATCAAGAAACAACTGATTGAGATAGAGCAGAAAGGAGTCACTTTCTCAATAAAAATCAACCAACAAACCAGCCAGACGGAGTCGGCAACTAGGATTTGGGCGCCGCCACACACCACAACCGGATCAACATCACTACTCCGTCCTGCAGCAACAATCAACTCTGAAACTACACAAGTCAACTCCGCCCTCCCTCCCAGCTCAGACACAACATCAAAATCACAACACAGGTAGTGGGGTTACTTAGGAGACCAAACTCCAGTCCGCAACTATCGGATTTAATCAGGCTTATAACTTTATCGCACCGCTCTACCAAGCGATTCAGATTTTTGCGTAATGGATTGCCAGTCGGCAAAAATCTAAATCGTGCTGTAGAGCGGCGAGATAAAAGTGCCATCGGACCGGCCGAACTATAAATCAGCCTTAATGAAAGATGCCAAAACAATATTTGATTTTCACCAAACGCCATAAGCTCAAAAGATCAGGATGATGCGATACGATTAAGATCACCTGGTATGATCAGAAATGCTTATATTTTTCTCCAATTCAAGTGAACTAAAAATTAGCCGAGATAAAAATCAACTCACCAACAACAGCCAGACCTACTGGACTGTGCCTGGTCTGTAGGGCGAAGTCTCAAGTCGTCACGTTCATTCTCAGACTTCGACGGCATCTGAAAGCACGCACACAAATGCAAAATAAAATCATGACGAGCAACTCTGATTCTGACTCAGCTTCTGCACTAAAAAGCCATTTTACAACAGCTTGCTGTAGATCTGCCGAGTGACCCCTGGTTAGTCAGAAAAAGCCCTTGATAACCGATACCGCTACCAGAAGCTGTCTGAAACGCTTGATAAACCTAGCTATTTTTTACGAAAGCTTTTATTTGATAAACCTAACTAAACTACACCAACTCTGGTAAGTGCGCAACTATGAACCAAGGTAACTACTGCACACTAGGTCCACTCAAAAAGAATTAACGTTAAAATTAGTTTTTTGTCACTATTTTACGAAAATTAGATTTAAACCGGTACATTTCATTAAAAATCGCAATTCTTAACGAATTAATTTGAAATTGGCTAAAAAATTTTAGCGGTACGTTAAATTTAACACAGTCGAGTGAAGCAATCTGCATGCAGACGGCCAGCCAGAATTTGATTTGAGGGGAGAGGTAATGAAGGGGAGTACCTTATCGAGAATAGCTTCAGCCAAATCGTAGAATGCTTTATCGATGTTAATGTTGGCCTTGGCGGAGGTTTCCAGAAAACGAATACCGTGATCTCTGGCTATCTGCTCCCCTCGTTCTCTGCTAACCATTCTTCGATCAGCCATGTCACACTTGTTTCCCAATAACATTTTCTCTACGTCTTCACTTGCGTGCTGAAACACACCATTTTCTGTCCCCACAACACAGATGTAAGACGCCATTGGGCGAAGGAAGATGGTTGGTGTGGTGATCTGAGCCCGACTCGCAAAATACACCAGCGCTACAATTAAATTGCTCAATCAAATTCCAAACAAAAATTGCTCGGCTTTTCTGTTTTGGTTCAAGTAAAGCTAAAATAGCTCATTCATAGTTAAGTCTATCAACTACTATAAAAATAACCGAAATAAAGGTTCCTAAAAACAGATGGGTGAAACGACTCGGATTTCCGATCCGGACTCCGTCCCTTTCCGGCGTGGCAGACCTCAGCCATATTCGGCTCAAGGGGTTGCAAAGCTTATAAGAGGCCTGGTTGTGGTTGGTTACTAAAAGTTATGCGTTTAGTGTCGTACCCAGCATTGCCGGCTGAAAAATACCCCGATGTGTACCCGATCATAACATAATGCCGAATGCCAGTTCGACTTGTCTTTGTAGGAGCAACATTTTGTCAGAGTTACCAGACATGGGCAAAAGGGGGCTGAGGAGGGTTGGCCACCTCCTCAGGCTCTGGCCTACCCCCCCCTCAGCCGGCCGCTACCCTTTAGGATTTTTTGGAAGAATTTTGTATAGAAAAAAATATGCCTGATTAGGCGTAAATGAGCTCAAAATAGCTCATTTCAATGAAAAATACGCCAAAAAACCTTGATTTTAGGCAAAAATCGGACTTTTTGGCTTACCACCCCCTCAGGCATTCCTACCACCACAGCCCCCTCAGGAATCGAAAATTCTACCCCCCTTAGCCGAAATGCTAGCCCATGTCTGCTTCAATACTAACAAACTGGCTCACAAACCACTAATTTTTAGCTTAAAATCCGCTCTAAAAGCCTTTGGAAACAGAATTTGGCGTTTCCGCAGCCAATATACAAGGGAAATCGGTGTTTTCAGAAACCCTTCTTGTCATTTTCGCTTGTTTTTAGCTGTAAAATGCTATTTAGCAGCTATGCAGGGGCCGTTGTTGAGCTGAATACCATCGGAGCGCCTCCCTACCTCATATTAAGGTACCGGCGGCACCATGGTAAACATATAACAGGTTATCTGCAGAATGGGAAGGGGCATACATGGGCCGGAAAAATCCGGAGGGGGGGTGGGGGGTTGAGACCTCGGGGGGGGGGGGGGGTTCCCCCCGAAAAAAGGCAAAAAAACGCCTATTTTGCCTTAAATAAGCGAAATTTTCTCCCTCCGGGAGGGGGGGTGGAAGGCCGAGGGGGTGGTATGGACGGCCGAGGGGGAGGGGTATACCCCCCTTACCCCCCCGGCCCATGTATGGGAAGGGGGTCGGGGGTCTGGCGCCGGTCGGGGTATGAGACCAAATACTAGGTTACGAAAAAGAGGTTACGTACTAAAAACGGTCCAAAATCGCACAAAATCGCTATTGGGCTCAAATACAGCTAAAAAGGGCTATTCTGTTTTACAGGCGATTTTAGAAATTTCTGAAATTCTAAAGAATCGAAAAAATAGCTCAAAAAATTACTTGCCAGAAAACCGGAGGGGCTGGGGAAAATAGTCTCGGCTGGCCTAAGTCAGGCGGATCCCATTTTTGTTAAATGTACGACGGTAGCAGTACCATAAACGGGCGGGTTGTTCTGTTCGTTGCTACAAGAAGAGCCTCAGCCTATTCAACCGTCTTAAAGTCTGTTACCAAAACGGACGTGGCGCAGTGGCGCTCTGGATGGATTCAGTTCTTGGCTCCGCTCATATCAACATCGGATTAACACGGCATCAACATAAACTGTCCAGATTGTGGAGAAAGACCCAAAATATGCAGATCTGTTCAATTGTCCGGCCAGACCTACTTGCCTGGTCGAGAGGGACCATCGGTTGGACAGAGCCGGCATCTTTCCTAGTGAGTTTAACCACCAATGGCGGCTACTAACAAAACAACATGGCCAAGCCTAGTTAGCTGGAAGCAACGTCTGCTACGCAGATTATCTGGTGTTACAACACCAACGCCCATAATGTCAGGGGTGCAAAACCGAAATTCGACCCGTCCAGCCGACGTAACTGGAGTTAAGCAATGTAAAACAGACGCCAAAAAACACGCATACCTCGTCAATGTTGCGTAGCCACTTGGCGATATTATCAAAACTCTTGGGATTTGTGATATCGTAAACGAGCATGATGCCCATAGCCCCGCGATAGTAAGACGTGGTAATGGTGTGAAAGCGCTCCTGACCTGCTGTGTCCCTGGAAACAGACCTTACATGGTCAATAATTTCAGCCGACAGCAATCTCACCAAATCTGTAGTTTTATTTTCTTTCCTTTCAATTCTATTGTCTTTATCTTAAAATCGATACCTGAAAGAAAAAGAATCGAGTAAGAACAAACAAGCGAGTTGAGCATGAGAATGCAGACCCAAAGTGGTCATAGACGAGACAAGGAAGACGTTATCACAGAACTGGCGCATAAGTGACGTTTTGCCCACCTCCGAATCACCGACCAGCAGCAATTTAAGGGTTTTGGGAGGTTTGTAATCGCTGACAGACACGTCCGACTGCGTTAGAAAACTGTCGACCATGTTTGGTTGCGCGGCAGAAAACTTATAACAATGCCAGTCATATGGTGTCGGTCGGCGCACTAAAAGCGCAGCTGCGCTAATCGCCCTATCGCGCCAAGAACGTCCCGTCTTATTCTCTCCATGGCTCATCGTGTTTACACTTTAGTTTACGACTGCTACATGACTCAATCCGGCATTCCTTCTCTTACAACAATTAACGCCCAAGCTCTTCTTACCAATCGTGGAAATAAAGGTGGTGTTGAAAGCGTCGTCGGAAAACCGGTAAAGAATGCAGGTTTTTCCCACGCCCGAGTCACCAATCAATAATAATTTGAACAACAGATCGTACTGCTTTTTGGCCATCGCTCGTCTGTCACAACAACCTAGTGATCTACAACAGACCTTTACTTGCAGAGCTTGTCAGGTTTGCAACCACAAAGACTTTGCAGAAGGCGACGCAGACGCGGTTTATAAATAGGTAGTTCAAACTGACGAGTCTACCCACTTAACTAAAGGAACAACCGCTTAACTCCCTATACTACTTTCGGCCAGAGTCAACTGCTTTCGACCCAATCTATTGCCTCAGGTACCGTGGCGCGAAAAGTAGGTCAAAGCTCAGATTTAATCCAAAATTTCGCCAAACACCCACAGTTTTTAGGGTCAAATTAAAAAACCTAAACCTGCATAATACTTCTTTTGCACTGAGCCTAACAGCGACTGTTTAAGTAATCCTTACTCAGGATTCACCTAGAAGTGCCACTAAAGACAATTTTCGGTAAACTTATGCAGTTATAGGCAGTGTTTAGACCTGTATTGGCGTTTTCGAACAGGTTTCTTAACTGAGTTGAGGTGCAAAAGTAAAAAATTTGTTTTGTAAGTACCTGTACTAGCACGCTGGACCCCTTTAAGACGATTTTCAAAAAAAATTTAAATTTTTGGCCATCAAAAAATTTTTTTAACAACTGTGCAAAAACCACTATACGAACTGAGCGTATAATTACGGCAAGCGGCGTACATGTAACATGAGAATCTGGTGGCTTGACGGGGGACGGGCGCCTGAGGGGTCAGCGGCGAAAAACGATGTTTCTGACTAAAACTCGACAGTTTTATAGCGCAAACGCAAACTGTTCGCATTCAGCATATTTATCTATAAAATGCTCTACCAAAAATTCGTGAGGCAAGGAGTAGAATCGGCCAGAGGGCCCAGTCCGCAGTGCCCATTCTGGTGCTGTTGCCGTTGAGAGGCTACATTCTAAGGAAAATTTAGCAGCGGCCCTACCGAATTGGGGGTTGCAGCCATTTTTTAAGTGAGTAGGTCCAGGAAGAAAAGTCTGTTTAGAAAGGTAGGTGGGGTCTGGAATCAGTGGATCACGCATACCAATCGCTATAAATGATTTATTTACAAAAAAAATCCGGAGGGGGTATGTGGTTTTCGGCGGGGGACGGAGTGCATAAAACCATACATGTAACAGCTCCGGGCCGACCTGGGGGTAGGGGGGTTTCCTCGGGGGGGTAGAGGGGGGGTTCGCCCAGGTGGGGGGTCCCAAATTTCGAAAAGCTCCAAAACGCCTAGAAATGCGTTTTTAGCACGTGTTTTCAGTAAGGACGCTAAAAATCGCTATTTTAAGCTGCCAAATAGCGTTTTAAAGCTAAAAACAAACAAAAAATGACAAAAAGAGCTTCCAAAAACACCGATTTTTCTTAAATATCAGCAGTGGAAACGCCAAAAAATGCTTCTAAAACCC
The DNA here is from genome assembly GCA_030248155.1 of Sabatieria punctata. Lineage (NCBI taxonomy): Eukaryota > Metazoa > Nematoda > Chromadorea > Araeolaimida > Comesomatidae > Sabatieria > Sabatieria punctata. The sequence continues at coordinate 110,693 of JASANB010004164.1, forward strand.
CGGATTTAAAAATATCACCAGTGGAAACAAACGCCAAATTCTGTTCAAAGGCTTTTCAAGTGAATTTTAGGCTAAAAATTAGTGATTTCTGACCCAGTTTGTTAATACTGGAGCCACTACTAGTACTTGTACTTCTTGGTCGGGGGGGTCCCTTAACCTGTCTCGGGGGGGGGGGGGGGTGAGGGGGGTTTGGCCTTTCCGGCAGGGGGAACCCCCCAACCTCCCTAGTACATGTATGCATAAAACCGCTTTCCCAAAAAGGTCGCCAAAATATTGGATGGTTTGTTTTTTCCATAAAAGGTCGACAAATTTCTCCCAAAAAGGTCGCCAAAATTTTGGAGGGAGGTCGGAGCGGGAGGCGGGATAGCGCCTACCGACGAAGGGGAGCCGGTCAAAATGACAAAATCAAAATGACGAAAGGTAATGAAATGCCGAAAGTCAAAATACCGAATGACTACGAAATGCAGAAAAAATAAGTGCGCAATACATTAAGCGCGGCCGCTAGCCCTGGGCCCAGCCTCTGGCAATAAACAGGGTCAAACCCATGACAGTGAGCCACTAATTGCCCTGTAATACCGGTTTGAGCTGCAGTTGCTTAATTCGCCGCCCGGCCTATATATGATTTTAGGTCTGAAACTCAAAAAAACGTGCTCAAAAAATTACTTCCCAGAAAATCGGAGGGCGAGTGTCGGGAAAATCGTCTCGGGGGTCGGCCTAAGTGGAGTGGGGGCAGAACCCTGTTACATGGATGACTACAACTAACAAAAAGCTGTCCTTTGAGAACAAAAGAACTTGAAACCAAAAACTGTGTTTTAGCTTTGATTCGTTAATCCGAAAATTCGCTAATCGGACAAAATTAGACGGTCCCAACTAGGGATGGGACCGGTATACGGTATTATACGGTATTTTTGGCTATACGGTATTTTTATACCGGTCCCATCCCTAGTCCCAACTAGTCCGAATTTTAGCGAGATACGTATTTTATACCTAACTGTTTATGATGACAAGACAACGATAACAAAAGGCGAAGAAAACCTTTAATAACGTTTGTCTCACTGAATGACGATTAATTGCACATCTTTCAAAAAAATAATGGGCCTATTCCTTGTTAGATCTGCACTCCACGTACTATGGTATAGCAATAATAAGCTTTTCTAAGGTTTTTCGTGATATACCTGCTGAAAGATATGTGCATCCATAAACTTTCCACGTCACTACCTAGCTAACTATTCAATTATTACATATCTTATTATCTATTCTCAGCCCTAGGCTTTCTGGTCAAGTTTAGACACCAGGGAAACCAAGCTCCTTTTGGATGTTCCTTTTGACAGTTTCTTTCAGTTTGCTAGGGTTCAAGGTACTCGAGGTAACTGCCTTAAGCTGTATGTTCAATTTTCGCGTACAGATGCACGTAAGTATTACTTTGCTAACCGTGTTGTTTCGATTTGGAACGACTTACCTGAACATGTTGTAACTAAACGTACTGTTGGTTCTTTTAAACAAGGTTTGCTTTCTCTAGAGTGGGGTAATTATTTACGGAGCCGTTATGTAACTGGTTTATCTTGAACACGCTTATGGTGGGTGAGTAGCCGGTCAATCGGCCCTGCCTACCTCCTTCTGTCCGGCCAAGTGATTGGTTGGACTGTGTTTGTTTTTTTAACAACCTTTTCTTCGTGTTGATAAAGTTGAAAGTTGAAGTTGAAGCTGCCAAAAAAGGAGTAGACAGCGTGCGGTAAGTAGCTACCTATGCTAAGGTAAGCATGGAATTCTGATTTTCTAATCCTAACCCTGCTGGAAATCAAAATGAACAATGAAGAGGACTTGGACCAAACACAAACGAACGCAGAATGTAGGTAACCCTCCTCCTAATTAATTATTAGGCCTAACTTTAAGGCTGGATCTCAAGCTCAAGCTTGAGATTAAGTTCAGGCGTAGATTCAAACTCAGTCTAGGTTTAGCCTTAAGTTTGGCTAAAGGTTTCGTTTATTATAGTAAATAATAGGAATAGGAGGCCTACCCTCAAGCCTTTTTTGGTTTTAAAACAAAAATGTTTTAACAACAGATTGGCATGAGTATTCCGATTAGAGATGCAACCGCAAATAAAAATACAGGATTACGGATAGTGCTTCGGATCTGAAAAATACCCCGGATTATCCGGTATTTTAATCAGATAAATATGCAAACCCTAATCTGCACGAGCATGCGAGCCTCACCACACCGTAACCATAGCGGCGCCTCAACGCTCCGGTCGAGCGCTAAATTCAAATCGCTTAAGCGCTGGCACCCTGCTTCAAGTCCTATTCAGGCCTGCCAGCCACTCATTGCCTCCCAGATCGTTCATCACTTTGATCATCCAGCCGCTACTCGCAGTTCGCGCACCACTGATCTTCAGCCAAGTCCTATCTGAAGAATCGGCCGATCTATTAGTTATGGAAATCAGTGAAACTGACGATTTTCCTTCAGATTGCAACGATTCAATTCTTCAAGGTATGATAGTTCCCAATGTGCTTTTGTGCTAACATTCACATCTCGTTTGGCAAACTCCGATTCGCAATTCCGAAATACTATCCTGAGAATCGGCCGATTCGGTTGTGAAAATCGATTAACTGACGATTTTCCGACAGTTTGCAACGATTTCAACTCTTGTAGCTGCGGCACTTATTCGATACGGTCTGGGCTTTAACTCATACAAGTTCTGACTAACTACGATTCGCTAGCCGATGCATCATCCGAGAATCGGCGGATTGGGTTGCGGCAATCAGTAAAACTAACGATTTTTCTTCAGAATGCCTCCGATACGCCGGCCCAGTTGGTGTAGTGGTTTAGGCCGCATGCATAGCCACTGTGCGTGACGTCGTGCGCTCATCCTCTCGGCGCAGCAGGTTTCTTGCTGCAGAGTTGGTCGTCGGCGAGCTCCACCTAGACCACCGAAAGCTGCTGACAGCGAGTAGGTAAAATGGGAACCGACTGCATCTGCCGTTACACCGAAGTTGGCATATGCGGCACCGGCGGCCGTTGGTAGCTGTCAGCATCAGAACGTCCAAGATGACGAATCACGGGGGTAGCGGAAATGGACGACGACTCGATCCTAGGCCCCGCAAATCGGACCGGATCAAATGCCTCCGATGCAGTCTACCCTGGCTGTGTTTTTCAAGGTGCTTTTTGAGCCCTGTGTTTTTCCGGTCGCTTTAATTGCCCCCTAAAATGTGCACCCCCTTTAAATTTGCACCCTGTATTTTTCAGGATTTTAGTTGCCCCTGCCTAAAATTCTTACCTCCTAATTTTTTCCGGTCCGAAATTTTTTGCTCCCTGTATTTTGAATGTGCTTTATTTGTCCCCCCCTAGAATTTCAACCCCTCTAAAACTTTTACCTAAAATCTTTTTTGTGTGATTTTCGCGCCATATATTTTTTCGGTCTGGTTTTTTGTCCACCCACAAGTTTTCACCCACAAAAAATCCAGGGTACAAAGAAAATGCACCCCGAAAAATTTCAGAACGCAAATTTCAAACGAAGAAAAAAATTTAGGGGGTAAGAAATTTAAGTCAAATTTTGAGGGAGCAAGTAAAGCACCACGAAAAGAACAGGAAACAAAAAATTTCGGAACGAAAAAAAATTTGGAGTTTAAGAATTCGAAGTCGAAGTCGTGCATGATCTGGACAAAGTTATTAGTGAATGGTCGGCATAGAGACTTGAAGCGCTGTGCCAGTACTGGATCGGTTTGAATTTGGCGCAAGTTCGGAGCGTTGCGGCGCTTCTATGGTTACGGTAGGGTGCGGCTCGCACGCTCACACTGCTCGCACGGCTCGTGAAGATTAGGGTTTGCCGATAAATACCGGATTATGGTTGCATCTCTAATTCCAATTGAAAATTTGCAAATCAAATGTGGTATCAAACAACTGCATTCGACCTCCTGCTGATTATTATTTTGCACACCAAAAACTAATTACTGCATGCTATATATCAAGTTCTACCACAGATTATGCGTTTTCGGCCTTGATCAGGTGATGTAAATCGGTGAGCACCCCAGTTCTACATCTTTAACAAAGATGACCGAATCTGTTCTCAAACAACTGCTTTTTACTTTCAGATTATTTTTTACACACCAGCACACCAACAACTAATTACTGCATGCTACATCAGATTAGGCGCTCTCGTCTAGGGATGCAAATGGTATAAAAAATACCAAATACCAGATGGTATTTTCTATACCAAATAATACCAAATAATTCAGCAAATATATATAAGTTTTGCCTCAGTGGAAGAGTTTTTGTACATCTAAAAGAAATCTAGTCATGCAGAGAAAGAAAACGAGCAGAATTTGATGGTTTTTCACTAACTCGGGAAATGGGCAAGCACGTTGTGACCGTTTGCGGTCTAGGCTCAGTCTCGATAAAGGGGCCGTCCATAAACGACGTCGTTCCAAAATCCCGATTTTTCGGACCCCCCTTCTCCCAAAATCGCCTTGCGTCGTTTCATGGGGGCGCCCTCCCACTTTTTGAGAATTTTCCATGAATGGTTGTTATAAGCTAAACTGGTCAGAATTCTTTGTTGTTTTGTTGCTCAGAAACGGTAAAGAAACGTGTTGTTCTGCGTATCTGCATTGTTAAACTTTTAGTAAATTAGAAATAAAGAGAAAACTCTGAACAGAAGAGCTCTGACATGGTATACAATACAGTCGCAAAATATGCAGAATTTATCGCTTAAAAGCTAACTGTTTAGTTATTTAAACTATTTGGTATTATTTGGTATAAAAAATACCAAATACCAAATAATACCAAATACCTAGAAAATACCAAATAATACCGAATAATACCAAATAATACCGGATACCATTTGCATCCCTACTCTCGTCATATCGCCTTACGTTATCGATTATCGGCCGATTTTCCCCGGAACCACACCTAGGAAACTTCCCATAAAATTCATGCGCTGAGACGTACCTTAGCTCGCAAATGGGGAACGAACAAACGAACGAACTTTTATCGCCCAACACAAAACAAAAGAAGAGTTAGCAAGCATGACATAAACGCGGTTACAGTTAGGGCCCGACCGGATATCCGGATCCGGATCGGGCCGGATATGGCCATATCCGGATCCGGTACCGGATCCGGATATTATCTGCCGGATATGCCGGATATCAGTCACAGATGAGAAAACGTCATTTTTTACGTATTTTGAACATAAATATTGCATTCGACCGAATGGTTGTTAGAAATTTCTTGAGGCGATTGTAATCCATGACCGCAGTAGTTCGTATAACCTTGATTTCTGTGCAAAGGATATCACCCTCATTTTTGACAATGCTAATTTTTCACCTTGACTGAAAGTAAAAATCCGCCAGATTTTAACCGGCTTTGTGAAAAAGCTGAGCTCTTCAGGTTCTTAAGTCCATATAAAGATTGGTTAACTTGCAAAATTTGGCAAAGATCCGATGAAGGATTCTTGAAATATTTACGTTAAAAATTGACATCTGAAAATTCGGGTCAGTTCATTTCGGAAGGGGATAACCCCAAGCTACAGAAGGTGAGCAGGCTAGGACTTGGCCAAAACAAACTCAACAAAAATAATAATACTAATGTAATACAATGAACATCACAAAACAGCCAAGCAGACTGGATTTCTATGTTTAGGATAGTCGCTTTGTTTTTGCTAATTTTTCATTTAATTAAAAATAAAAAATCTAAAATAAAAAACGAACTATTATTGAGGCAAGTTTATACTGTAAATCTGTACTTTACAGAGATCAAAGCGTCTCTTTTCAGTTGCAGAATGGAGATGAATGGCTTGAGACTCTAAACTCAACTCGCAAAGAATGGAAATCTCAACTGAGATTTGTCAAATTCATAATTTTTTAGTTTGTAAAACTAGGACAGGTCTACCAAAAGGTCGGCTAAGTATACCACATTAGAGAGAACAAATTTGAACATGCAAACAATAATTTAGCCAAAAGTCTGTGATGTCAACCATTTTTATCTAGAAATTACGAAATGAGCTGAACTTTCATGCCAAACTGTGTTTCCCCTTCTGTTTTTTCCAGATGAGGTCTGTATCTGTAAAATAGGTATGCTTAATAAATGCTAAAGATTGCATAGACATTCCGACCAAACTCGAAAATGCTTGGAAAGCGTCCAGTTATCAATTTCTAGCCGCGGTGATAAAATATGCAAATATGCAAAAAATATGTACATATCTCATTTTTGCATGCATATGATATATGCAATATCACATGCATCGCAAAAACCCGATATCATCCAACCATAGTTTGAACTACAATTATTATATGTTGTTTTGAATCAACTGTTATAGAACAAAGAAACGTATATATGTGGTTTATTGCATTCTAAAAAATTTTTAAGTTGATCAATGATACCCGGCATATCCGGATCCGGATCCGGCCGGATATGGGCATATCCGGATCCGGATCCGGTAGAAATTTGTATCCGGTCGGGCCCTAGTTACAGTATAATACGACGGTATATGGAGGCGAAAGGCCAGTGGACAGGTGAACAACTGCCCTAGGTACAGAATAAGCACAGTTAGAAGGACTGGGGTCCAATTCAAACCCCAGGGGCCAATCTCTCACCTTACAAACCGTTTTACAAACAAAATCTTACAAGTTGGTAAAAATTTTACTAATCTTACAAATTCCGCTCTCACCTGACAAACAGGAGATACGATATACATCTGTAAATTCCTGACAAACTGATATGATTTTTTACAAAGCTTTTGAAAATTTTACAAACGGCGCGAACTGCACTCCCTCACCTTACAAATATTTGTCCTGACAAGTCTTGTAATTGTCTGTCGGAGGCGTCTACAAATTTGTCAGCGGCCGTATGGTTGCTTAAAATTGAGTACATCCTAAGTTGGCGGCAAGCGGAAATCTGATGGCGTCAGAACGACTGGACCGTTACTGACCACGCCCCAAAAAATTAGCCTCCTGTTCAAAATTGAAGAGCACAAAGCAACAAATCCGGAGGGGGTCTGGACTGGAGATCTCGGGGGGGGGGGGTCCCGAAAAAAGTTACAAAAACGCCTATTTTGCCTTAAATAAGAGATAATTTTCTCCCTCCGGGAGGGGGGTACGGCCGGCGAGAAGGGTAAGCCAATTCAGCAAAGCTCAGACTCAGAATTCAGCAAACCGTGATTTTTTTTGCGCACATACAAAATTGGACTTTTTTGTAGTAGTGATTTTCAGATGGCCATAACTCCCGAACCAGAGGTCTTAGCGCAAAAATGAAGTTATTTTTGAAACCAGCAGGCCAATATAGGAAGAAAATTGCAAGATGACTCTGTTTAGACTATCCATCAAAAGATACAGTCACCAGGGGCATTGATTTTTGGAACTTTGGACTTGAGTATCTCCAGATTCGGGCTGAGCTAACCAAACTCACTTTATATTTAAAATCTGCGCCTCAATCTGCAGCAGATTGACTACTTTAATTTCAAATTTGAGCAAAAAAGTTTTCCAGTGACATTTGAGGGGGCCAAACCCCCGCTTCCCCTTGGATTTTGACCAATCTGAGTGGATTACGTTTGTGCAGGTATGAACTAACTTTGAAGAAAGATCCAGCTTTCCCGAGCTACTGTGGCTGGAGCTTTATGGTACCGGTACAGTTACCAATTCAAAGGTAGGGGTACCATATACGGTACCGCCACAGTGGCTGAACGTGGGGGTACCATATATGGTACCACCACAGTTATCAAAAGTGGGGGGTACCCTACAGTATATGGTGCAACTACCCTAATTCACTTATATGGTTCCAGTACCATAAACGGCATAAAGTCTAATAAAGAGAAAACTCCGTTGTCGGTTTATGTTTTACTTCGGGGGCAATTCCATCTAATTCTTACCTAGACAGTATGTAATGTATGGACTGTAGTCTTTCACTCGCCAATCGTCCTCGCTCTAATCATAATCACAACGCGATGTACTTTTAGCCAGCTCTTCTCGTCCTATTCGTTTCTCTTGCCTTGACAGCCTGCCCTGCCTCCGGCCCGGCCCGGGAATACTAACTATGCCGGTCCCTGCAAGGCTCTATTTTGATTAAAATTATTATTATTGTTTGAAGGCAGGTGATGGTAATGAGTATAAAAGAGAAGTGTGTTAGAGAGTGCATCGTTACTGGTTGTTTTGTCCTGTTGTGCGATGTGGCCAGTGTTACTGTTCTGCGTGGGTGTGGCTGTATTTGCAGTGGTGGTGGGCAGTTGTGCAAAGAAGAAGGTGGGCGACACCGAAGCTCCCCAATCAGAGAAGAGTACGCAATCGCACCGACCGGCAACGTTCGGCGGCCCAGTGCTGCAGCAGCAGTCGAAGGGAGACGTGACCAAGCATCAGTTGACAAACCGCGCCAAGTATCTGCAGTTGCCGGGGAAGCCGGGCGATTCACTGGGAATGAACGCAGACGACCGTATGAGGGTGGTGCGCATAGTGCCGGGCAGTCTGTTGGGCAGTGTGTTTCACATGGGCGACACCATAAAGAGAGTGAACGACAAGAAAGTGAGCAGTCCGGACGAATTCCTGAAAGCCGTCGAGAAATCGTGGAAACAAGACAAAACGCCGACAGTGACGGTGGAGCGCAGTGTGGAGAAAGAGAAAGAAACAGCGATCGAGCAGCTGCCACCTGATTTGGAGGCGCTGGTGCAGCGCCGGCCTGGCTTCGCCTATTTGGCCGTGAACGTCGAATACGACCGCAGTCAGAAACGCAGCTTCGGTCTGGGAATTTCTAACGCAGGACACAACAGAGTTATGGTGACAGCGATAAAAGAGAAGAGCGTATCGGCCGACTACTTCCAGATGCACGACAAAATAATAGCAGTTAACGGCATGCCGGTCACGCAGGACGTAGTGTGTAAGAGTTACATCTGCGCCACGCAAGGCAACTTCCAGGCAATCATCGAGCGACCGGCCACCCCCGAGACCAGGGACGCGATCAAACGAGAGCGCGAGCAGTTCGAAGCCAGTAAATTGAAATCAAGCACTGATACTATGATGGCCAACGATATTCAGGAGATTGTGGAAATGGAGAAAACCAAGCGTAGATCCGGTCAGATAAGAGCGCTGAAGTCGGCCCTCAAGAAGCCGGGCGGCGCACCCGAGGAGGGCCGCAGACTCAGTTTTTCCAGAACCCAACACACTGTCGTGCAGATTCAGAGTGACGTACCCGCCGGAAAAGTGCTCAAGAGACTTTGACTCGTCTACACTACTCACTATCTATCTCTGCTAATTATCTCTCTATCTCAGTAAACCATTACTTGTTTTGTTTCCTTTCCTTTTATCGCTTAACGCAATCTGAAATTCAACAATTGTCCCATGTCCCAGAAAGAGTGCACATATACAGTATAGATAAACAAATGTCCCATCGCTTTTTCGGCCTTCACTCAAACGTTTCGTTCTCAGTCATTTCTTTGCCCATTTGGCTCAAATTTTCAGCAAAAATTAATAACATGGTTGGCTAAACATTCTGCAAGTTTGGTGCCAAAATTCCGACTCATACTGGTTTTATGACCCAAAAACTAGGAATGAGGGTGGTCCACGCAAATTTATTTTTTTCGGTAATACAAGGAGTACAGGCCTGAAACTTGCAGGAATGATTGGTGTTGCCATTGGGCATAACATACTAAGCGGGTAGTCCTGTAGCTCAAAGGGCACTAAAATTGGGGAATTTCAAAAACATGAGTGAAAATCCAATAGTTAAGAAATTCCCACCTTCTAGAATCAATGCACTGAATTTGTTGTTAATCAACACAGATTGTAGCAGGAAGTTCGATAAATAAATGAACCTGATATTTAAACCCTGTTCCACACCATGGAAACCATCCCTGCAGCGTTTTTTGAAAATCGGAAATCTTTAGAATCGTCAATTTGCCGGTTTTACGAAGAAAAGTCATATTTAGTCATGTTTTTGAAATTGCCCAATTTTAGCGCCCTTTGAGCTACAGGGCTGCCTGCTTAGTATGTTATGCCCAATAGCAACACCAATCATTCCTGCAAGTTTCAGGCCTGTACTCCTTGTATTACCGAAAAAAAATAAATTTGCGTGGACCATACATGTAGTTGGGGGGAATGGGGGGTATTTCCCCCAGGCCCGATTTTCGGACAAAATTCCCCCCCAGCCGGATTCTGGGGGGGATTTTTTTGAAGCCCTATTTTGGGTTTCTAAACCTGCAAACAGGGTTCCAAAAGCCCTGATTAGGGTTTCAGAGATCCTGAACAGGGTTTTGGAACCCCAATTAGGGTTTTAGAAGCTCTAAATAGGGTTCCGGAACCCTAATTTGGGTTACTGAAACCCTAATTTGGGTTTCTAAAACCCTAAATAGGGTTCCGGAACCCTAATTTGGGTTTCTGAAATCCTAAATAGGGTTCCGGAACCCTAATTTGGGTTTCTGAAACCCTAAATAGGGTTCCGAAACCCTAATTTGGGTTACTGAAACCCTAATTTGGGTTTCTGAAACCCTAATTTGGGTTTCTAAAACCCTAAATAGGGTTCCGGAACCCTAATTTGGGTTTCTGAAATCCTAAATAGGGTTCCGGAACCCTAATTTGGGTTTCTGAAACCCTAAATAGGGTTCCGAAACCCTAATTTGGGTTACTGAAACCCTAATTTGGGTTTCTGAAGCCCTAAATAGGATTCCGGAACCCTAATTTGGGTTTCTGAAACCCTAATTTGGGTTCCGGAACCCTAATTTGGGTTACTGAAACCCTAATTTGGGTTTCTGAAACCCTAAATAGGGTTCCGGAACCCTAATTTGGGTTACTGAAACCCTAAATAGGGTTCCGGAACCCTATTTTGGGTTACTGAAACCCTAATTTGGGTTTCTGAAACCCTAATTTGGGTTCCAGAACCCTAATTTGGGTTTCTGAAACCCTAATTTGGGTTTCTGAAGCCCTAAATAGGGTTTCTGGAGGCCCAAAATACGGTTCCGGAACGCTAATTTGGGTTTCTGAAATCCTAAATAGGGTTCCGGAACCCTAATTTGGGTTTCTGAGACCCTAAATAGGTTTATGTCGAATAAAATGGGTTTTTTTTGCACGTTTTAAAGCAAAATTAGCTTTTTTTGCACTTTTTAAATAAAAAATAGGGTTTTTTGCATGTTTTAAAGCAAAAATATGGTTTTTAACGGTATTTTTGCACTTCAGACATGATTTTTACCCGATTTTTAGTCCTCAAAACCCTATTTTGAGCCCAAAAAAAGGTCGCTGAAACCCACTTTTGGACACCAAAAAAAGGTCGCTGAAACCCCCTTTGGGCATAGCCCTGAAACCCTATTTTGGATCAGAAAAATTCCCCCCAGCCGAAAACCCAGCTACATGTATGGCGTGGACCACCCTCATTCCTAGTTTTCGGGTCATAAAACCAGTATGAGTCGGGATTTTGGCACTAAACTTGCAGAATAGTTAGCCAACCAGGTCGTTAATTTTTGCTGAAAATTGGAGCCAAATCGGTAAAGAAGTGACTGAGAACGAAACGTTTGAGTGAAGGCCGAAAAAGCAATGTGACATTTTTTTATCTACAGTATACTGTATATTGCTTGTAATAATGCTGATGTCGCCACTATAATCAACTAACACTGTTCACCACAAAAAAAACTAAAAATGCCTCTGTTTCTTGTTGCACTTACTGTATGTATGTTCCTTACACATCTTTTACCGAATTCTTTGTTCTAAAAACTAAAGCTGGAGCGACCCAGGCGGTGTTAGGGCCACCTGCAACGCCTTGCCGCCGGTCGTCGTAAGTTCCGGCTAGGCATGCGAGTTCAACTGTTCTAAACATGTACAGTGTCCCGAAAATAACTACAACATTACAAACGCTTACAACTGCTGTTCTGCTGGACCGATTCGCTTCAGTTCATATAACCGTGCCTCTTTACATTTCCAAAGCGGAGCCCTTAATTCTAGCCATAGCTGAAAGCACAGGGCAAGACGTAAAAAACATCATTTTTGCTTGATTTGGCTTGTACGGGGACGACGGCCAATTTGGAACAGAGTTCGATATTCACTTTGAATGGTTAAAAATAATGCTCTTCAAAGTGTCGGCGCACATTGAGTGCATGTTAAGGAAGAAATCAAACAGTTTCTGTACAGTATGCACAGTAGATACAAATAACGAACTGCTGCGGCGGAACAAGAAAATAAAACAAGAACAAGAACAACAAGAACAGAAACACAAGCTTTCGAGTTAGCAATATCAGCACAGACATCGACAAAGGGAAGGCTGAGAACCGACCTTGACCATTACCTAGCCCCTCAGGCCCACTTTACGCCCCCTCAGAAATTTTTGGTAGATTTTTGTGTAAAAATAAAATAAAAATAGGCAAAAATGAATGTGAATAGGTGTAAATGAGCTCAAAATAGCTTACTCTAGCGAATACATGTAAAAAATTGTTTCTGAAAAAAATTAGCTGCCAGAAAAATCGGAAAGGGAGTAGGAAAAATCGTCTTGGGGGTGCCCATCCGGCGGCTATGGCCTAAGTCGGGTGGGGGCAGACCCCCTGTTACATGTATGTTACCACTACAGCCACTAGGGATTCAGGGGCCGCCATAACTCAGATGCAACGCGCTACCTACTGAGCCAACTTGCCAAGCCAAAGATGCTGGGTTCGATTCCCAGCTACACCATTGCACATGTCTAGCTTTTTCACCTTTCATTCAATTTGGCTACACTAGTTCAGCTTCAGTTTGATGCTTGTGGCTTCTGCCCGCTCCTCATGACTGGCTAGCTTTCTCAAATACTGAGTTTAAGGTGTTGGTCTGGCATCGGCGTGTAGCTTAGTGGTTAGAGCACTGGACCGGCAATCCAAAGATGCTGGGTTCGATTCCCAGCTACGCCATTGCACATGCCTAACTTTTTCACCTTTCATTCAATTTAGCGACCTCAATCGTAGCATTCAAACCAATCAACAGATATGCGTGCGCAAGAACGTTTGGGTAGATGTGACAAATTTCCAGAGACATTTGAGGGGGCCAAAACCCCCGCTCCCCCTTGGATTTTGACCAATCTGCGTGGATTATGTTTGGACAGGTATGAACTAAGTTTGAAGAAAGATCCAGCTTTCCCGAGCTACTGTGGCTGGAGCTATATGGTACCGGTACAGTTACCAATTCAAAGGTAGGGGTACCATATACGGTACTGTCACAGTGGCTGAACGTGGGGGAACCATATATGGTGCAACTACCCTAATTCACTTATATGGTTCCAGTACCATAAACGGCGTAAAGTCTAATGAAGAGAAAACCCTGTTGTCGGTCTGTGTTTTACTTCAGGGGCAATCCTATCTAATTCTTAGGCAGTATGTATGGCCTATAGTCTTTCACTCGCCAATCGTCCTCACTCTAATCATAATCACAACGCGATGTACTTTTAGCCAAGCTGGGCCAGCTCTTCTTCTCGTCCTATTCGTTTCTCTCGCCTTGACAGCCTGCCTCCGGGCTGTCCCTGCCGGACTGCCGGCAACGCTATGCCATCTCTACTAACTATGCCGGTCCCTGCAAGGCTCTATTTTGATTAAAATTATTGTTTGAACGCAGGTGATGGTAGTGAGTATAAAAGAGAAGTGCGTTAGAGAGTGCATCGTTTTGTACTGTTGTGCGATGTGGCCGGTGTTACTGTTCTGCGTGGGTGTGGCTGTATTTACAGTGGTGGTGGGCAGTTGTGCAAAGAAGAAGGTGGGCGACACCGAAGCTCCCCAATCAGAGAAGAGTACGCAATCGGACCGACCGGCAACGTTCGGCGACCTAGTGCTGCAGCCGGGCACAGTAATGCTACAGTCGAAGGGAGACGTGACCAAGCATCAGTTGACAAACAGCGCCAAGTATCGAATGGGAGCGAAACTGAAGTGTTCCGACAACAGCATCTATCGACTGGCGCCCATCTACAACGTGCTGGAGCCCGGACAAACCGTTCAGTTGGACATCGAGCGACTGGAGGCGCCCGCCAAAACCGACCTGCTCGTGATCGAATATGTGCCACTGAATCCGGGTGACACGGTCAAACAAGTGCCCGAGGCCTTCCACCGACCCAACATTCAGAAACAAAGAGCTCAGGTGCTGCTGCAAACCACCAACTAACTGATTCTCGCTCTATTTGTCTGTCTTGTCCTGCTCTCACTCTCTCTTAAGTAAAATCTCCACCAGACATACAGGGCCAATAATCGCGAAACTACCTACAATTTATAAAGCGGTATGCATAGGTGAGAAAGTAGCTACGGTTAAGATGTGCTACACCGGAGTCCGGAATGCAGCTTGATTAACATGCATTTCGCGAGAATATCAGCTTAGGGACGGCAGGTAGGGTCATCTCGCGGATCGGGCTAAAATTTATTCAGCATAAACTAGACCACGAACGATGACCATCGACGCATATTAGAAGAAAAACAACCCCCTAGAACCGGAGCTACACCCCCTCAAAGTTGGCTCACCAGCCGTTTTTTGGCCAATTTTTGGACCTCTAACGACCCAAATTCAAACGTTCGCGCATTTCTAAACCGACAACTTTGGCATGTATATCAATCGATAGCTATTTCAAAATACTTTAAATCCCCGACTCAAATTTTTCCGTATAGTGCCTGGTTAGCGAGATATTTTCCGAAATGTACCAAAAATGCCCAAAATGTACCCTCGACTTTTTTCAAATATGCGCCAATAGTATACTGTTGATGTACAGGGTGTGCCAAAAAAAACAACCCAGCAGATTTTTCGCTGTAGCAACCGCAAATCTCAACCGATTTGAACGAATCCTTTTTTAAATGAAAGATAAATAAATTCGTGAAAGATTGATGTACCGCTTATTAATGTACTCTGCTTGGTTCCTGAGATATTCACTCTCCAAGTCAAAACTGTGATTTTGGCAGTGAACAAGAGGGAGTTTTTATTATTCCGCTGCACTTCGTAATAAAACGATTCCTGCTACTGCTGAGGCCTATTGGAGGCTTTACTGGTGACACATAAACTCGGTCCACTTCAACAGTAAAGTGTCATTAGCCCCCAGCAGTAAGAATCTGCTTTATTATGAAGTGCAACGGAATCGCTCTTGTTCTTTGCCAAAATCTGTTTCGACTTTGATGGCAAATATCTCAAGAACTAAGCAGTGAATCTCAATAAAAGTTGCACCAATCTTTGAAGAATTTATCAGTCTTTCATTCAAAAAAGGATTCATTCAAATCGGTTAAGATTCATGGTTGCAAAAGTAAAAAATCTGCTCAGTTGTGTTTATCACTCTTGTTCACTGCCAAAATCTCTGTTTTGATTTTGAGGGCAAATATCTCAGGAACTAAGCAGGCTATCTTAATAAGCGACTGATCGGTCTTTCAAGAATTTATTTATCTTTTATTTAAAAAAAAATTCATTCAAATCGGTTGCGATTTGCGGTTGCTACAGCAAAAAATCTGCTGGGTTGTTTTTTTTTGGCACACCCTGTACATTCGTGCCCAAGGCCAGATCGGTAGACCATTGCCCTAGCTGCAGAATAAGCACCGTTAGAAAGATTGGAATCGAAACCCCAGGACGGTGGCCATATTTAAACGATGATCATCACTATGAAAAAAGTTTCATCAGTCATCTTCCGATCCGATGTGCGGTGGCCTACAACCTACGATCAGACTCGCGGTCCATTTCGTGATCCCCGTGATTCGTCATCTCCGACGTTGCATTTCTTTCATGCTAGCCTAGCCATGCTGCTGGGTGCTGTTCACTAAGAGAGTGCCCGCCGGTGCGTTGACGTCATGATGCTGTCAGCTCCCGACGGTCGCTTGGTGCGCCCTGGTGTGCGAGTGGGCCCCCAGGCGTAGTTGGTCTCTCTGACAGCTTTTGACGTCATTGATCTTTGTGAACGCGGCAGGCTTTGTGGAGCAGCTTTCGGTGCAAAGGCAGATCCAGTCGGTTCCCATTTCAGCTACTCGCTGTCACCAGCTTTCGGTGGCCTGAGTGGAGCTTTGTGCCGACGACATACTTTACGGCAAGAAACTAACCGCGCCGAGAGGATGAGCGCACGAGCACGCGCACAGTGGCTATGCGGCCTAAACCTCTACACCAACTGTGGTAGCTTAGCTTTACAAAAGTTTATTTGTCTCTGTTGTTTGTTCACTAGAGACACTGACTGAAGTTGTTTCTTCCCTGCCTGTTCTTTCTTCGCATGTACTATGTGTAATGAAGTAGTGTGTTAAGCTATAATAGTAGTTAGTATGATTGTTCTTCAGGACTCAGTCGTGATGCCGACGTGCTATGTGCCATTTTGCCGTAGCGAATACACTCGGAGACTTTGCTTCCTCCTCCTTCCGTTTCCAATCATCACTTTCTTTCTGACCAGAACCAGAAACAGTTATGGTAAAGAACATTAATCGTGACGACTCAGTGCAACCAACCAAGCTAAGCAAAAAGGTTTGCCCGCTTCATTTCGAGTCTGACTGCTACATTGAGCATAGAGCAGACTCAAACGCCAGTCCTAGTGAAGCGCGTTCTGTGCAGCTGAAGAGACGGATTTTGAAGCCAGATGCTATTCCCTAAAGATGTTCACGAGCCTAAAAATCGCGGCTCGGCTCGATTGTGAGCTTTATTTAGTTCAGTTCGTTCCAGCTCGTTTGTGCGCACCTCCAAGCTCGCTCGAGCTCGGCTTGCGAGCTTTAAGTTTAGTGGAAAGCTTAGTTCAGCTGTAGTTTAGGAAAAATAGAAAAGTAACACAATAAAATCAATACCTAAAGCTTTTCCTCTCTAATTCGGCGATTTTTTATGGTTGAAAGCTTGAAATAATGTAGCAAACATAGAAATTAAACGAAAATTAGCCTCCAAAAGCGCAACGCATAAAACCGCTAGCTTTCTAACCTTAATAAGTTCGCTCGGTCTAGGCTCGCGAGTAGCTCGTGAACATCTCTGCTATTCCCACCAGCTTCCTATGATCACCTTCAGGTTGGGTTGGGTTGTGTCCAGCGTTGTTGCCTTCGGAATTTGCTCCAAAGCCTGGCTGGTCTATTCCTGTATCACGGCTGAGCAGCAGACCTCTCTATTCGTTATTATTGCAGTGCGACAGCTTTAAAGCAACTTTCGTTGAAGCTGTCCTGTTGCTTTTAAAAGAATAACAACCGGTTAATGACATTTTAGTGATTGATTTGTCATGCCGTCGCGGTCATGAGTTTTCTTGTATGTTGATCATACTGTATATGTTGACCTTTCATTCAATTTGCTATTCTAGTTAGCTTGACTTTGACGCTGAGGGTTGAAGGCCCGCTCCTCATGACTGGCTAGCTTTCTCAAATACTGAGTTTAAGGTGTTGGTCTGGCATCGGTGTGTAGCTTAGTGGTTAGAGCACTGGACCGGCCCGGCAATCCAAAGGTGCTAGGTTCGATTCCCATCTACGCCATTGCACATTGCCCCTTTTCACCTTTCATTCAATGGGCCACGGGGTGAGGGGGATTTACCAACGACGATCCATACTCCCCCACCGACCCATACCCCTCGACCGGCCATACCCCCCTCCTAAATTTTGGCGACCTTTTTTGGGGAAGCAAATTTATACTCTTAAACCCAGCCGAAAAACCAAACCCCTCCGGATTTTTTCCGGCCCATGTATGATGTTTATTTCGAAAATATGTAATTGCCCGTGCAAGGATCTTGCCAAGAAGTTGTCTGCCAGCTCTAGTAAGATGGGAATTGTTGATAAGGCTCATAAGCTCGTGTCTAGAAAGGTGTATTATTCGCATGTTTTGAATAGATTAACTGCTCACTTCAGAATAAAAATCTGTCTCCATTTATAAATGGCACTAAGTGCCGTTTATATTACCCGGGGTACTATAAACAGCACTATACGGCACTTAGATTCCGACTTAACTTAGACTTTATTTGGTCCTATCGTACCGTACGGTTAGTTGTGCCCGGAAAGACTGCTGATGATTGACG
Organism: Sabatieria punctata; assembly: GCA_030248155.1. Lineage (NCBI taxonomy): Eukaryota > Metazoa > Nematoda > Chromadorea > Araeolaimida > Comesomatidae > Sabatieria > Sabatieria punctata. The sequence continues at coordinate 128,582 of JASANB010004164.1, forward strand.
CAACAAGAAAAACTGATGCCAAGGAAAGAAGCTACAATGGTTGTACTGTAGGTAATGGAGGCTATAAATCGGGAGCCAGTGTTGTGTGTGCATTGTTGTGTATTATTTTGAGTATAATGGCTGAAGTTATCAAAGTTACGGTGGGCGGTGCCAATGTAGAGCGAGCGGTGTCGGTGGGGGGGGGCATGTCGGTCGTCTGGTCTCGGTGGTGTTTCTGCGGGATGTGAAGCCGGAGCTGAAGGAAGAGGATGAGTTGGTGAAGGTGGCGGGCATCAAGTTCAGCGGCAAGGAAGAGATCTTGGAAGCGCTAGAGCAGAATAGGGGCCGTTCGTTCGAGATGACAGTGAAGCGTCAGAATGTGCTGGTAGTGCAGATCAAGAAAGTACCCGGAGAGGCGTTGGGGCTGGGATGCAAGGAAGACAAAGCAAAGCGCCACGTGTTCGTGTCGTCGCTGTCGCACGTGTGTGCCAAGTCGGAGTTGCAAGAAGAGGACCGGATCGTGTCAGTCAACGACAGGCCAATCACATCGCTAAAAGACTTACGCGCGGCTGCGGCGTCATCGGACAAACTCGTAATCAAGGTGGTCAGACAGTCGGAGGAAGAGGAGGAGAAGGAGGAGGACGAGGACAAGATGGAGGGAATGAAAGTGGTGACAGTGGTGCTGAACAGACAACCAGGGAAACCTTTAGGACTGGGCTGCAAAGACGGCAAGGAGGAGGGCTCAGTGATTATCAGTTCATTGCGTAGTCTAGCCAAGGAGTCCGAGTTGAAAGTCTTCGACAGAATCATCAGTCTTAACGGCAAGCCAATAACAAGCACCGATGAGTTACGCGACGAAATCAAGCAAAGCAAAGCAAGCATCGAAATCAAAGTGGCCAGAGCGACCGACTCAAACGAAGTGGAGCTGCAGTTGCCGGGGAAGCCGGGCGATTCACTGGGAATGAACGCAGACGACCGTATGAGGGTGGTGCGCATAGTGCCGGGCAGTCTGTTGGGCAGTGTGTTTCACATGGGCGACACCATAAAGAGAGTGAACGACAAGAAAGTGAGCAGTCCGGACGAATTCCTGAAAGCCGTCGAGAAATCGTGGAAACAAGACAAAACGCCGACAGTGACGGTGGAGCGCAGTGTGGAGAAAGAGAAAGAAACAGCGATCGAGCAGCTGCCACCCGATTTGGAGGCGCTGGTGCAGCGCCGGCCTGGCTTCGCCTATTTGGCCGTGAACGTCGAATACGACCGCAGTCAGAAACGCAGCTTCGGTCTGGGAATTTCTAACGCAGGACACAACAGAGTTATGGTGACAGCGATAAAAGAGAAGAGCGTATCGGCCGACTACTTCCAGATGCACGACAGAATAATAGCAGTTAACGGCATGCCGGTCACGCAGGACGTAGTGTGCAAGAGTTACATCTGCGCCACGCAAGGCAACTTCCAGGCAATCATCGAACGACCGGCCACCCCAGAGACCAGGGACGCAATCAAACGAGAGCGCGAGCAGTTCGAAGCCAGTAAATTGAAATCCAGCACTGATACTATGATGGCCAACGATATTCAGGAGATTGTGGAAATGGAGAAAACCAAGCGCAGATCCGGTCAGATAAGAGCGCTGAAGTCGGCCCTCAAGAAGCCGGGCGGCGCACCCGAGCAGGGCCGCAGACTCAGTTTTTCCAGAACCCAACACACTGTCGTGCAGATTCAGAGTGACGTACCCGCCGGAAAAGTGCTCAAGAGACTTTGACTCGTCTACACTACTCACTATCTATCTCTGCTAATTATCTCTCTATCTCAGTAAACCATTACTTGTTTTGTTTCCTTTCTTTTTATCACTTAACGCAATCTGAAATTCAAGAATTGTCTTATGTCCCAGAAAGAGTACACTATAAATTGATGCAACTTATAAATGAACTAACACTGTTCACCACAAAAAAAGCTAAAATTGCCTCTGTTCCTTGTTGCACTTAGGTACTGTATGTATGTTCGTTACACATCTTTTACCGAATTCTTTTGTTCTAAAAGCTAAAGCTAGAACGACCCAGGCGGTGTTAGGGCCACCTGCAACGCCTTGCCGCAGGTCGTCGCAAGTTGCGGCTAGGCATGCGAGTTCAACTGTTCTAAACATGTACAGAGTCCCAAAAATAACTACAACATTACAAACGCTTACTACTGCTGTTCTGCCGCTTCACTTGATTCGCTTCAGTTGGGCTGTGTTCATCTAACCGTGCCTCTTTACATTTCCAAAGCGGAGCCCTTAATTCTAACCATAGCTGAAAGCACAGGGCAAAACGCAAAAAAACATGATTTTTGCTTGATTTGGCTTGTACGGCGACGACGGCCAATTTGAAACAGAGTTCGATATTCACATTGAATGGTTAAAATAATGCTCTTCAAAGTGTCGACACAGAAAATTGATCCATTTCGAAAAATTTGGAATTAATTAATGAAAGGTTAGCGTTTTCTTCTAGAGCAAACAAAATGGTATTTTTTTACATTTTGCCCTGTGTTTCGAGTTTTGGTTGGAGTTAACGGCTTAATTGTTAGCATAGTATCAGAGCGAGTGCGGACAGCATAAAAAGCGTGTGTTTGTGCTAGAGTATCATTTTCATTTATGTGTGGCGATGGGTAGATTAGCACATTCTATCACTATCAGGATACATGGACAGTACTTCCGGCAGAAAAACGTTTCTGTAAAACTGTTGATTGGAAGCGAGTTGAGATAACTTGGTAGAAGACAAAGCTCTTTTGATGCCACAGTGAACAACAAATGCTTGCTCAAGTACTGCGAAGTTCCAACCTGCGATGTGCAAGTGACACAGGTTGCTCAATCGGTTCAGACCGTAACCAACAAATCTGGTCTCGTAAGACGGTGCAGCTTTTCTTACCATCACAAAAGGCTCGTAGGCAAACTTCCAGTCAACCCAATAGCCAATTTTCTCACCAACACTCGCTGGCTTTCGGTACCACTTAGGATAGTTTGTAGCTTTCTGTACGTTTGCGTTAATCTGCTGATAAAACGGCTGCGAATGGCCGTTTGCCACCGAATCCAACACTTCTTCTTTAGTGGACGGAAACTGTTCTGACGTTGCCGAACAAGGCAAGTCTGTCTCAAATGCAGGAAGCACCAGCGCCACAAAGTCCAGACGTTCGGCTGGGATTTGGGACAAAAGCCGAGCTGAAATAGGTTTGATCCGCAATGATAGAATGTTTTAAAGTAGAGCACTTACTTGAGCTCTCAAAAACACCGGTACTTGGTATTACGTCCATATCCAAGACCAGATGGTAATCGAAGACAGAGTACGTACGTCCAATTCGTCTCAGAACATTGGCTGGATAGGGAACTCCGTTCTGAGAAACAAAGTTATCGAGCCTCTTTAAGCTGTGCAGGCCGGTCGAAAGCAACTGGGTCAGTTTGTCGCAGGTCCAAGAGTGAGTGTTAGTCTGACTCCAAAACAGACCGGCAGATGCCGAGAGCTCAGTTAGGTTCGTGGCAGACGAGAAGACGAAGTGAACGTTGGTCCGGCACTCAAATTGGGGCACACACGCACGCAGCGCGTGGAAAGCGAACAGAGTGTCGAAAGAAATTTGGTGGCTACTTTCCGAGTACAACACCAGCTCCAACGGACCGCTCCAACGTGCAAAGAGCAACGGCAAATTCTTAAAATTTGACAGAGATCCATGCACAACCAAGCCGACCTTGGCGGATGGAAATTCACATTTTCTCGAGTAAAAATGCGGGTGAATTTCGTAACTCAGATTGAATGAGTAGCCAGCAGACATCCAATAGACCGAATGCCGAGGAGCAGGAAGAGGAAAGATTTTAGTCGCCAATCGTCTGTACACCACACTCGCAACCAAAATTACAGCAGCAGATGGCAAAACGGCCGTATAAAGCATTCTCTACCATTAAAGCTGAAATTATGGAAATTGAGTTAAGAAAGGTGAGCGATTGAAAAAGATAAATACTAAAGGCAATCACCGTGGCGCACACAGTCGTCTGACTAGAAAGACAGTTTTATTTTAACAGTTTAAATAAAATAATAATAGCGAGAATTTACAGGATGGTACAGAAGTTGAAATGGCCACCGGATGTCATTGCAACACCTTTCATCTGAGCACAAACTTGCGTTGAAGATTACTGTCCAGGAAGCTGCATACAAACTTCTGCACGCACAATATGTACACCAAACGAAGTGACACATCAATCGCTATGGACTTTACCTATGTACAAAAATGTCACAGTAATTAACACAGACTAACCAAAACGAATATAAACGCCATAATTCCACAGATACCAAGGGAGCAGAAGAAAGTTAGGAATAAGAAACAGAATTGATACAAAACACTTGCATTCTTTACCGACAAAAGGATATACTAGCACGAAAAACGTTCACATTTTCGAACGTTTGCAAAAAAATCCCATTCTAAACCGAGTAAGCTGAAAAAGCGGAACAACGTTGCGCGTAGAATGCAATTTTGTACGTTAGAACGGAAAGGATTATATTCTTTTCAAACCGACTGGGCTAAACCAAACAAATGCTCCCTGGATATTGCTGCGTGCACAGAGCTGAGACCGTAGCGCAAGTCCATTTCAGTTATTATAGGCGAATTCAAAATCAGGTGGCAGTTCGGGCACAGGAGGCGGTGAGTCGGGGATGGCAATTCCTTCCAGGTCGAGAAGGCGAACTTTCATTTCTAGCTGAAGAAGGGTTTCCAGCTCTTCCAGGGCCATCTTGGACGGCATCGGCCGGTCCAACACTGCGCTCAGACCGTCGGTCCACAAATGAAACTGAAACAGTTGGGGTAGAGTAGAGATTGACCACTCTGCTCGGCCATACGGTTTCTTCATCGGCAGCCACAAAATTGAAGCACTCCTCGCTTTCATCTAGCATCAACGAGAAGCCGTAGCTGCTGAGACTCTAAAACTACAAAGAACTTGTTCGCTGCCTTCAAGAAAGTGGGGCATTGAAATCAGATACACAAAAAGGGTCAACATTTTTCAACTGATTCCATTGACGTACACAGTATTGGGGTAAATTGCCCAGTTCAGTTCTTATAAGGACTATATCACGCTAAACCGACCTTGCGACTACTTTTCGGCTCCTTCACATGTGGACAGTCGCGCCCGACTATTATATCGCTGATTTCAGATACAGCCACTAAAAGCAGGAAGTTGGAACAGATTTGTGAGAAAGATGTAAAACTACGTCTCTGTTTAATTTCGTCGAACCGCTCAGGAACTACAGTCTCGCTGTCGGCGTCGGCGTAGTGCAACGTCTTGCAGTTGTTGGACAGCTTCCAGTACCAGAATTTGCCTAAACCAACTACTAATTGTGGCTGAGAAACAGGCAGGCCGGTCGACACCTTTCTCCCTCGTTCCGCGATTGCCTCTGCCGTATTTCGGGAATATCTTGCCGCGTTTCAGCACGTTCAGACGATTGGCTTTGACCAGCTCTCTTATCAGAGGTCGCACTTGTTCGCGTAACTCACTGCAATCGCTCAGTACCTACGTACGTACAACTAACGTCTGCGCCTTGTCGCACCGGATCGGTTTGGCTTGAAAATGGGCTTCCTCTCGTTCCTGTCTCTTCCGCTCCCAATCATTCTTAATCAGCGAATAGGAATATCTGTTTGTGTATTCGCCGAATTTCTCTAAAGTCAGTGGTTGTTCCTTGAGCGCCCGTCTTACTTGTTCGTCTACCACGTCGATCACCTAAACAAACATCTGTCAAAGGCACTAACTAAACCAAAAGTATAAAGCACCTTTGACACATCATCGACAGTTGCGTGCATTTCGGACCAAGTCTTGTACAGTCTTTTCAGGCAGATAGCAAAGAACTCTTCAAATGGCCTTGCGTTTTTGAAAAACATTTCGTAATAGGTTTCGCCTTGATCGCGAGCTACAGAATCAGGCGGTTCGGCAAGCAAAAACTAAGAAAAAAGGAATACCTACGAGGATCGAACAGTCTGAGTATTTCGGTCAACTTGGCCACCAGATCTATGCTGACTCGCGCGAACGGACAGTCGTGGCCGTCGGTGCGCAGAGCACTTTCGAGAATGATCTAAACGATCGGCTTAAACGCCACACACCAACCAAGGCCACTGACTGACTCTGGTGAATATTTGGGAGTGATACTTAGCCAAGTGAAGCATACAATCAAGCGCCAGCGCTCCCGGCGGCGTCGCATCCAAATCAACAGCCGGTTTGTCAGGGTTCTAAACGAGGACTGACTTTACTGTGCTCTGCCCTACTACACTACACGTCATCTCAGAGGCACCTGAAATCCCAGCTTCCTGAACTCGCGAGTAAAGCTTGAGGCGCCGTGATGCGGGGAATGCTGCTTGCGAGATTGGGTCGGGCTGGTGGGCAGATCGCCCGTCGACTCGAATGCATTTCTGCGCAGTTCGTGCAGTCGGTCGAGCTCCGCCTAAACAGCTACTCCATTTTGCTACTATTTACCAACCATCAGCTGTCTTCAAAAGATGCATATATTTGGACTACTTCGGTCAGGCACATAACGGTATTATACGCCAGGAAAATAGCGACATGAACGGTACCAGCATATTGTACATATATGGAAATGGTACCATATGGTACCGGTTAAAGTACAAGTGGCACCATATACGGTAAATACGGCAAATTACACAACTACGGCCCTTGCAAAAGTTGCCGAAAGTTTTATACCCGGACAGTACCGCCCCACCCCACACCTCCATTACCAATTTAGATTTATGTTTGTGCTCCGCTTTAGGCTCAAGTTTAGAATCAGGATTTAATTTAAGCATTAGTTCATGATCTATAGTTTTGGCTTCAGACATATGGTTGGTTAGGCTTAAGTTTAACAGATCAGACCATACATGTAACAGGGGGTCTGCCTCCACCCGACTTTAGGCCAGACACGGCCCCCGGGACGATTTTTCTGACCTCCACCCCTCCGATTTTTCCTGCAAGCAATTTTTGAGCGATTTTTTACGATTTTTTGCAATTTGAGACACAAAAATTGCCAAAATCGCCAGTAAAACAGCACTTTTTAGCTGTATTTCATCCCAAAGTAGCGATTTTTTATCCGAAAAACAGCGATTTTTGAGTGTATTTTAGTGCCTAACCCCACTCACAAAATTTGGGCTCAGACCCAACGCGCGGCCGGCGCCAGGCCCCCTCAACCCCTCCCCTTTCGGCGGATGACCTGTTTCATGCACGTAGTACCATGGGCCGGAAACAAAAGTCCAAAAAATGCCTATTTGTCTTAAATAACCGAAAGTTTTCTCCTTCGGGCGGGAGGGGGGTGGGGCGAGGGGGTATGGACGACCGAGGGGGTGGTATTAGTCGGCGAGGGGAGGGGGTTTACCCCCCATACCCCCCGGCCCATGTATGCACCATATGGCACCGGTACTAGGGTATTATGGTACCACTCCATTCTAATTTCATACCAAATGGACCCATGGTCAGAGGTACCATGGATATGGATATCAACGCAGTGCCCGAACGTGGTGGTACCTGCACCACTAACCTAAGCAGCGGTAGTTAATATATTTGTGCCACTCCATTCAATTCAGATTTCCCACCATAGTTGTGAAAGTTCAAGTAAGTGGTAATTTCCCAGACTGTGAAAAGTATGAAAGAAGAGTGTGCCACCAGCACCAAAGATAACTGACTTACGGCGCTCTCAGAAACTTTGACCAAGGATCGATTGTGTACGAAGTTGAACCAGAGTCTCTGTAGGACGCCCAGCTGATGCGACAGTTCGGTGCCGACCGCGTTCCGTTTGAGAACGTTGGTCTCCAGCGCGCTTCTGATCGGTTTCTCACACAGAACCTAAACAAACGGTTGACCCGAGCAGAACGAGGGAGGGACTTTACTTCCAGCACTATCCTTCGCTTCTCGTCTAGATCAGCCTTGCTGAAGAGCGCATTCATCAGAGCCAACGTATTTCGCTGCACGCTCACATCCGATTTGTCCAGATGTCGTATGAGCCCGTCGAACAGCACCTCCTTCTGCACCAGACCCGCCTTTTGCCGGCTGAAACGCAATTCTGTCGAGGGCAGAGAGAATGCGACGGTAACCTTGCATAGGGGAATTTTAGGTAGATTAACTACAAAGCAGACCTGTTGATAAGAATCGACTCAAGGATGTTGAGCGCTGCAGTCAGCGTTCTGTGGTCTTCGTGTTTAGACCGGCCAGTCACGTAGGACGCCACTCTGGCCACGAACGGCGCCTCAACCGCCAGATCCCAGTCGACCAAGCCGTGCTCCATCAGCTGACAGAAACAATGCAACAGCAGCGACAACGCTCCTCCTGTGCTGCAGTGGGACTGCTGTGCTATGTATAGTTACAGGGCAGAAAGCGTACCAAGAACCAGCTTGCACCAGTCCAGTTACGATCTGAATGCCGTCCAAAGCCACGAAAGCCTTTACAAAGGCCACGTCACTGCTGTGCTGCTGGATGACCTGCAGAACTTTGACCTGCTCTGACTCGGATCCCGAGCCGCGCAGTTTAGCTAAGAGCACTTGGGCGCATTTGTTCTGCAACTGTTCAGTCAGCCCAGTCCGTCCATCAAACGTCACCTTACCGCTGATGCGGACAACCGCAAAATAGATCCGTTTTTTATGTCGGCTTGGTTCTGTAAGGTGAGCTGGTTTAAAGGACAAAAAATAACTGTTAACTGTTCCCTACCTCTGCAGTCAGAAAGGCCTGTGTGTCCTCGAACTGAAGAGCGAAGTCGTCAGTGTTGGAAGGCAAAGACCATTTGGAAGCCAGTCGTTCAATTACGTCGGCCAGTGTCAGTGTCTGCAAAGAACTTGACTAGTCCGGCTCAGAGCTCACACTCGACGCACCTTTTTATTAAGTTCCAGAAATTCCCGTTTAGGATGTCCGGTGGGTTCTAGTAGAGAGGGCAGATCGGACTGATAATAGTTGAGATTTTGATCAGCTATCACAGCTATCTTCAGTGAATCCGGATCCAACGGACGTGGTGTCTGCACGATTTTTACTTTGTCACTAAAACACGCGCCGCATGCAGCTGACCACTCAGAGAAGTGATACTAATGCAGTCAGGCACTTCTTAACGGCATACAGTCAAAACACCTCCTAAGTGCAACGAAAATTTGGGATATAGCGTGTTGCACTTATGATTGAGGTTTGCCTATCATGCATGATACCTTCGAACGTACCGACTTCAACACGTCCCATGCCCAATCAGCATGCAACCATACCAAACTGGCTGCGCCTGGACATGCCATGCCACTAGGCGCGCCCAACTCCCCATGGACACGGATAAAACGGCCGATTTCTATAGGTTTAAAAATTACCAATTTTTTAGAATTTCTCGGCAATGGGTCAATCAAGCATACATGGGCCGGGGGTTTACCGGTCAAAACTCCCTAGGTCGGCCATACCTCCTCGTCGGTAGGCGCTACCCCCACTCCGAAACTTTTGGCGACCTTTTAAAATTTCGGTCAAACCTCCCTCTTGCGTAGGGATGGGACCGGTATACGGTATTATTCGGCATCGTACGGTATACGGTATTTTTGACTATGCGGTATACGGTATTTTTTATAACGCATAATATCGTATAATACCGTATAGTTGTTAAAACTGAATCATCAAGATTTTTGCAGTGAATTCATGTCATTTTCGGGCTTTTAAAGGTCGTAGTACTGTTTTTTGGTTTTGTAAGCCATGTTATCGATTAGAAAAACCCAAAAATCTACCTTTATGGCAGTTTTTTGGCTTCCTTGACATGGAAAATGTGATATTACAAGTATACTTGTAAAACGCTGAGAAATCTGCAATTTTGCTTTTGAATAAAATCAAAAACGTATTTCTGGTTAGCATTTCACTAACTTGAAGTTTAGCAAATCTGTCCAACCAAAATTCAGTTAATATTTACAATAGGCATAATTCAAAATATAATTCAATATATTGTCGGCTCAGATTCAAATCTTTAAATAAACAGACAGTACTACTTACCAGTAGGTTTGACAAAACAGACCACAATCAAAAATAGCCGTGATTTTCACAGGAAAGGCCGACCACAAAAAATAATTTATGTTTTTGACCAGAACTTGGCGAACTATCCGTATACTGGAGTAACTGGCTGTTTTAAAGCGTTTGCAGCATACTATACGGTATAGGGTATTATACGGAATCGAAAATACTATACGGTATACGGTATTTTTATACCGGTCCCATCCCTACTCTTGCGTCCATTTCTTGCGAGACACCTGTATAGCAAGTGGACCTAATTTGGGTACGAAAACCGACATTTTCCTTTCTTATACTATCTACTACGTTGACGTATAAAAATGCCCGTTTCACAGAAAAGTGTCTAAATTCAAGAGCTATCTAACGCTCCAACCATTTTGTACATAATATTCATTATGCGCGAGCCATGCGCCTGCCTAGGTAACGCGTTTTGGTGCAAAAAAGTGGACTTAATCTGGGTCGATTTGAGCCGCTCGCGCGGCGGCCATTTTGGTTAGAATTGTTTTTGCAGTAAAAAAATATAAAACGGTCAATTTTAATCAAAATACGTCTTCCAACACAAGGTTTTATTTAAATACCTCTTGTTAGGAGCACGCTGGGCACTTCAATAATGACGATTTCTTCAATTAAAAACCTACTCTTTGCTTTACGGCGGCAACAGAAATAGAAATTAAGGATGGACTATAATGTTAATCGGTTGTCGAAATTCAAGAACTATTTAATGGTATGAACAACTTCCTCCAGAAACCAAACAAAATGGAGAAACGGCCTCGTGTTTGGTTCGTTTACGGTGTGAAAAATTGACCCAATTTGGGTCACGTCTGCTCTTTTGAATCTAAGCCGTTTTTTAAGTACTATCTTAATAAAAACTTATAAATTCATTCATTCAAATAAAACGGGTAAATAAGCAATTTTTACTGCTTACAATTCAATTCTATGCGACTTGGCTTTGCCATAACGTTGTGGACAGTTAGGCCTCGAAAAATATACAAGCTGCTCGTCGCATAAAATGATAGCTCAGAAGACCACGAACCATTGAAACTTGTAATAAATATGCTTTTACCCTTTTTGGAATCGTATACGTACCAGCCCTTTTGTGTAGTTTATAAAGGAAACCGAAATGTAGTACAGCGACAGCGCGCAGACAGACTTTTTTCACCTAATATTTCATATTCGGAATAAGGCCTCAGAGACTCCAAGTGATGAAAGGAAAGAGGTTGAATTTATAGACAATTCTTACAACCTCAGACGCTAAGATGCTTAGCTCAGTTTTGGGGAAATCGATTTTTAGCGAGTTTTTCTGCTGGTAGTCTGACAAATTTTGAAAATTATCCATTTTTGGCACATAAATGTAACGTAGAATGGGATACTTGCAGCGAATAAATGAAAGACATCCCACTGTACAGTTCTGTAAAAAATCCTGATCGATGTTTAAGTATTTTTAAGGCTTTTGAACGATTTTCTATAGACCGATCCAAATTAGGTCTGCCTACTCTGGATAAAATGTTGACTGGTTTAAAAGAATATACTTAATATTGCATGCATGTTGATTGTTTTAAGAGTCAGTCTCTGAACTGATCGAGTCTTGGCCCTTTGTCCTATTCAGACCCCAAAATTGAAACTTTGGGCTAGAGAGCCGTAAGTTGGTACACTAATGCATACTTATGAGTTGTCTTTCGGCCCCAAAGCATTAGTGGATTTGACGCTCCAATCCCGAGATACAGCCTTCTGAAAATCGGCCTGCTTAACTATGGGACCAAAATTTCAAACTCGAATTTCTAACCTACCAGCTAGAGTTTGAAGATAAAAATTTAGGTTTTTGCGTAACTTTTGGAGTACTTTAAGAATCTGCAGTCCAATTTTGTTTTGGAAGAAAAAAATTTTTTTCGACCTCTTTGGTGGGCCATAACTCGGCTGCAACCCCCCCTAGAGGCGCTTTTTTATTTCATAACTTTGTAGTGCTTTTTATAAGCTTCATTTTGGTATAGAATATGGTACGATTGCTGGTGGCCAATCCAGTGAAAATTGGCCTCAAATGTCACGAACTCGAAAAATTCGCATGTTTCACTATAGACATAATTTTCCAAATCGAATTTCTGACTTAATGAACGGAGTTGAGCTGTGAAAATTTGGGTTTCCAGAGTACTTTCAGTGTGCTTTCGGAATATTTAGTGGATTTAGAATTTCGAGGAAAAAAATTTTTTTCGACCTCTTTGGCGGGCCATAACTCGGCGTCCCCGACGAATCCCCCCTAGAGGCGCTTTTTTATTTCATAACTTTGTAGCGCTTTTTATAAGCTTCATTTTGGTATAGAATATGGTACGATTGCTCATGGCCAATCCAGTTAAAATTGGCCTCATAGGTTACAAACTCGAAAAATTCCCTCATTTGGAAGACCAGATTTTTATGAGTTCTCAACATTTGAGGCCAATTTTCACTGGATTGGCCACCAGCAATCGTACCATATTCTATACCAAAATCGAGCTTATAAAAAGCGCTACAAAATTATCAAGTAAAAAAGCGCCTCTAGGGGGGTTCCAGCCGAGTTATGGCCCGCCAAAGAGGTCGAAAAAAATTTTTTTCCTAGAAATTCTAAATCCACTAAATATTCCGAAAGCACACTGAAAGTACTCTGGAAACCCAAATTTTCACAGCTCAACTCCGTTCATTAAGTCAGAAATTCGATTTGGAAAATTATGTCTATAGTGAAACATAGACATTTTTCGAGTTCGTGACATTTGAGGCCAATTTTCACTGGATTGGCCACCAGCAATCGTGCCATATTCTATACCAAAATGAAGCTTATAAAAAACACTACAAAGTTATGAAATAAAAAAGCGCCTCTAGGGGGGGTTGCAGCCGAGTTATGGCCCACCAAAGAGGGCAAAAAAAATTTTTTTTATTCCAAAACAAAATTGGACTGCAGATTCTTAAAGTACTCCAAAAGTTACGCAAATACCCAAATTTTTATCTTCAAACTCCAGCTGGTAGGTTAGAAATTCGAGTTTGAAATTTTGGTCCCATAGTTAAGCAGGCCGATTTTCAGAAGGCTGTATCTCGGGATTGGAGCGTCAAATCCACTAATCCTTTGGGGCCGAAAGACAACTCATAAGTATGTATTAGTGTACCAACTTACAGCTCTCTAGCCTAAAGTTTCAATTTTGGGGTCTGAATACTGAGACTCGATCGGTTCAGAGACCGACTCTTAATATTTCCCCAAACTTGCAGATAGATTTAAAAATCTAAAAAACATTCTGAGCCTTCAAAAAAGACTTTTTAAATTTTTTGGCAATAACAACAGTGACTCAAAAATCACCTTATTTTTAGTTTTTGACGCACAAAAACAGCCGAAGTTAAGATGCTTTTTATTTAAGTTGATCGATAAAAGACTGAGAGAGCAAAAAAGAATGGTTTGTGAGTGAAACTGAAAGTCAAATAATAATCGTGAAATCGATGGGGCTTATTTGGCGTAACGATATAAAGTACAGTCAAGTCTCGATAAACCGAATATTGGCTATCCGCACAATGTGCCAAACGGAAATAAATAAAATACAAGTAGATTACCGATAAAAGGTGGAGGAAGGCGTTTCAGACATAGTGTTCCGGCTCAGAAAAGTGTCCAACAGCGAAAGGGTCGACGTTCGGCGTCTGTAAGTGCTCTTCCTCGCAGAGCCCTCAGATACCGATTGCTCATCTTGATTACTGGCGCTCGTCCGCTCTGCCAAAACTGACTCACTCTCTTCGATTGGCTCTGCAGCATTTAGCAAAGAAATGACAATTCGGTTTCTTCGAGCCGTCGAACCGTTCGCACCGGCGGGTAACGTTGTGCGCTGAATTTTGTGCACTTGGCAGAACTCTTTCAGCTGTGATTACTTCTTCAATATGTTTCTTGCTTTCACTCACATCTCTTCTGGCCAAATCCGAATCGCCATGCCGAAATACTATCCCAAAAGTCGGCCGATTCAGTTGTGGAAATCAATGAAACTAACGATTTTCCTTTTTTTCCGCAGATTGCAACGATTTCTTCAACTCTTACACTTACAGCTGTGGTACTTCTAGATACGCCCTGAACATCCTGTCCAGTCACATGTTCTGGTCAGCTCCGATTCGCTAAACTGAGCACCATCTGGAGAATCGGCCGATTCGGTTTTGTTTGTTTTGTTTTGGTTTTTAGTTCCACTGTCCTTTCGAACAGCGCAGGACACCCCGCGCTCTTTTCAGAGCCCCTCATTTGGGGTAGCCCTGCCTACAAACAACCCTGCCCCTTTGCTGCCATTAGGTGCAACGGCAGCGCCGGTTCGGTTCCCATTTACCTACTGGCCATCACCGGCTTTCGGCGGTCTGGGTTGGGCTTTATGTCGACTACTTCCAATCGCTTCGACCGGTTTCGAATCCTCCGATCCGATCCGATGTGCCTTACGGCCTGCGATCAGACTCGAGGTCCATTTCGCTTCCCCGTGATTCGTCATCTCGGACGTTGCCCTTCTTTCACTGCCAGCCACTTCTAGCCATGCTGCTGGGTGCCGGTCACCAGGAGGGCGGCCGGCGTGTCGATGCCATGATGCTGACAGCTCCCGACGGCCGAGGGCTCCCCGGCATAGTTGGTTTCTCAGACAGCTTCTGACATAGTAGATGTTCTTCCCAACGCGGCATGCTTTGTGGAGCGGCTTCGGTGCAACGGCAGATCCAGTTGGTTCCCATTTTACCTACTCGCTGTAACCAGCTTTCGGTGGCCTGGGTGGAGCGTTGTGCCGACGACCAACTCTTTGCAGCAAGAAACTTGCTGCGCCGAGAGGATGAACCACTACAACCGCTAGGGATGCAGGGGCCGCCGTGACTCAGAGGCAGCGAGCTATCCACTGAGCCAACGACGCGGCTTTTCGAATCCTCAAACAACCGCTCTCACGGATGCCGGGGCCGCCGTGACACACGGGATAGCGTAAACTAGCCGTGGCCAAGACGCGACTATGTATCAATCTCCCGTCAGCTGCCTTGTGTATGCTAGAATCTTATCTCCTTACATATGTTATATATGGTATGCTGACAAATAAATATACAAATACAAATACAAATACAAATGTAATATGATAGTGTACTGTACATTTCCGATTACTTACCGATATTCATAAACGACATCGTTCCAAAATCCCGATTTTTCGTACCTCCCCTCCCCCAAAATCGCCTTGCGTCGTTTCTTGGGAACTCCCTCCCTTACGGCGACGTCGTTTTCAGTTTACCCCCCCCCCCCCGATAAAAGGGCAGTACATACAGTACAGTTTTCTTATTACCATACTGTGCAATCGATAGAATAAATACCTACAACCACTCTGGGAAGCTTTTCTGTATGTAGAAACGGTTGACAGAATGTGCTTAAATCGAAAATAATGTAATTGAAGTACCCTATAATTCCGAAAAAAGCGACGTCGTTTTTTGCTACCCCCTCCCCCTCCTGGTGCGTCGTCTATCGTCGCAGTTCAGCCGACCCCCTCCCCCCTCTGGAACGACGTCGTTTATGGACGGCCCCTTGTTGCACAGACAGCATAAAGATTATTTATTCTGAACCATGACAGGTAAGTATATCTTGCCAGAAGAATTGCATAACTTAGTAGGGAAACGAGTGCCAATAAAGTTCAGATGAAATTCGAAGACAATACTGAATAGATTAGAATGGGCGCACACAACAGCTGAATAATCGAGATCTCTGAGGTTGACATGGGTGCACGATTTTTGACAGAAATACCAGGACAAGAGCAGGGACAGTTGACGCACTTTGACTTGACCGACACGTAGAGAGCTCTGACCAAAAACAGACTCACCACTGTTAGCAAAACACACAGCACTGGGTAAAGCCTCTTTGTGCGCACCGCTGTGGGCTGCGAAGGAGGGGTTGAGGGCTTCTTGAAAACCATTTGCTCGGTTAGCGACTGTTCCTTTTGGTCGGCTAATAACTTCATTTGCGAATCCAACTCTGTTATCCTGGTCAGCAAAGACGTTTCTCTAGAGCGCAGCCGTTCGTTCTCTGCATTCAGTGCCTTGGTGCGCTGTTGTAATTCGCTTAGGCGCTTCTCATCTGTGTTTCCACCGGACTGGTCCTGCTCTGTTGTGTCTGTATCGATCGTCGGCACCGACGGCGCTGCAACCGCCCGAGGCGTTTGTTCTATTCGCAGGCGAATCCGTTGAACGGCTGACCAGTCGGTCACCGACTTCCACACTTTCTTCCTGTCTCTTTCCTCTCTCGATACTACCATCGCCTCCACCCTTAGTTTCTGTCTATCGGCGGAAGGCGCTATCTCCACCAGAACTCTGTGCTTTTCTCCGGGCCGCAGCAGTCCGCTGTTTGGTCTGATTGAACAGTGGCTAGGAGATGTGATGCGGAATCGATAGGCCACCCGGCGACCACTCACATTGCTCACGTTCACTTCGGTTTTGCCCTCTACCATAACCAGCGTTCGCGGCTCTACGTTCACTAGCAAGGGCGCTTCGGCTCCTGTCGCTGCTCCATCACTTACCAACTGCTCCGTCTTAGAGATATCTGGCTCGGTAAGACTGCAAACGATCTGCATGCTAAGCACGATTACAGTAGTTGAGGATGGACACTTACAGTTTGTTCTCTGAAGCGGTTGCTGTGCTGCTGAGACTAGGATTAGGATTATGATCGAAGGACAGACGGACTCGTTGAATAGTGGACGGCTGTTCGGAAGCCCACACTTTCTTGCGGTCCTCTTCCTCTGACGACGCCACTTTGGCCTCGCAAATGGTCTTGTGCTGCGTTTCTCGGCTGCTTATCTCTATGCCGACCTGCTGCTTCTCTCCAGGCAAAAGAAATCCGCTGTTTGGTCTGATCATACATTGATTTGGTGCCGTCGTTCTGAATCGGTAGGCCACTCGCTCTTTACATGTATTCCTAACAGTCACTTGAGCTCTTCCATTCACCAGACTCACCCTGCTCGGTTCTACACTGACCAACTCTCCTGCGCCTCCTGGGACAGACATAACCGACCCAACTCATAAAACAATACAAATCTGTTTTTTTTCTGTTCGCTTGTCTTTTGTATGCGCGTACAGTACGTACGTGACTGAAACTTTCATGCTTTTGTGTTGTGCTTGGCATAGACGCCATAATGCTGAATGATTTTCCTGATCTGTGCAAACCGAACTGCAGAAACTTTACCAAAAAAGTATTCGCATGTGTAGTTGCACTTAGACGTCCGTTAAGGCGTTGCGGGTGGCCCTATCACCAACTGGGTCGGTTTTTGGGAGAGGAGTGCCGAAGCATTCTGTGGCGGGACCGGCCGTGCGCACAGACTCCCTTTAGCTTCCCACCCGACGGTGGTACCCATTTACCGAGTATATTCGCAGTTGGCCAAAAGAGATGTGAGTGAAACCAAGAAGCATATTGAAGAAGTATCACAGCTTGATGAAGAGTTGAAATCGTTGCAATCTGAAGGAAAATCGTCAGTTTCATTGATTTCCACAACTGAATCGGCCGATTTTTGGGATAGTATTTCGGCATGGCGATTCGGAGTTGGCCAGAAGAGATGTGAGCGAAAGCACGAAGCATATTGAAGAAGTATCACAGCTGAAAGAGTTCTGCCAAATGCGGTAAATTCAGCGCCCACAGCGTTACCAGCCGGTGCGAACGGCTCAAAGAAACCGAATTGCCAAAAAAATATGTAAACTTTTACTTCGTAATATAGATTGCAATCCCCAATACCCCTCGTAGTTTTGCACCCCACCTTAGTACAGAAACTGTGGTTTTGAGCTTGTAACGCTAGTTCAAAATCTCAATTTTCAAGGGATTAGCATTAATTTTTAATTCCAAAATTCATACCAAATTTTTAATAATTAGGCAAGGCAAAATTGAGGGGCCCCGGACCGGGTTGGACACAATTCTCAGACCACCCGGGCCGGGACGGGGCATGGTTGCTACCCTTTCGCACAGCTCATGATACCCTTTACCCTATTCAACGCCTTTTAATGGGGCAGTAGCCCTATCCAAAAACAACCGCCTAGGTATGGGAAACCATTTTTAATAATTCGCGCTATGACAACGAAGATACCCTAAAACGGCCGATAGCATGACCGCATATGACAATTCAGGCAAGAAACCGCATTCGATTACACGAAAAATTAGAGAAATTGCATTTAGTAACATCCGCTTGCGAAGGACTTTTCTATGGCGCACTTGGTACCATTTTTAGTTATGGGCAACAGATTTGAATAACTCGCGCTCAAGAAAAAGTTTATACTAAAACATCGATATCATGATCGGATGCGATAAATTACGCAAAAAATCGCACTTGATTTCATGAATAATTAGAGAAATTCGGGTTTATAACAGTCAGGTGTGTGAGCCGCGCAGTTTAGTACCTACATATTTAGCATTTGGTCGTATTTTTGGGATTTTGGGGGCTGATTTTCTATGGCGCGAGTTATGAAGATGCAACCCACTTGATTGTTTAAAATCTACGAGAAGGCTGTGAATATCCGTAGTACAGCTAAATTAATGCGAAAAACTATAATTGCAAGCGTTTCATACAACAAAATAAAATACTGAAATGGTAAAATTAAGGGTTTCAGAAACTTCAACACCGTTTGTGGGGTTAACGGCAAATAGCAGAGAGCCAGTTCGTGTATCATTCGAAAGTCTGAAGTCTACTGTACTAAAAACCGATTGAAACCCTTTCGTCGTTTTTTCACAACAATCAGGAACACGAAAAAATCCACAAAAACGATTTTCAGTAGTTAAGAAAAAATCCAATTTGTGTCGAATTTGTCCAAACTTATCAATGTCAAACAGCCTGAATTCTGCTTTTTTAAACTTACCGAAATCGTTAATCCTGTTCAGTGGAAGAACCATTTTCAATGGCAGAACGTTTGATAAAATTCGAATTTGTCATACGCATGTAGGTGCGTACGCACACAAGGCAGGCAGATTAGAGCAGTGCACCAGTCACTGCAGCTATTTGTGTACAATACAATATCAACGCTTTTTGCAGCAACGGTTTTTATTCACGCTACAACAGCTATAATGACATCGTAATCCAATCCAATGCTGTATCTGATAGCTCTCAGTCTCACTTAAACTAGGCACCGGCACGCAAATTTTCAAAATACTCCCCGGCGAAATTGGGCTTCGAGATTAAAATTGAGCAGTGTTTTCCATTTTAACAAAACAAACCAAACCTGAATTGGTCGGCTAGCAAGCAAAGCCAGTTATGATGACCGCTTAACAGCGTCACTATTGTACTGTATCTGCCATTGTACAAATGCGATCAAACAAAGCAAAAGCCACTCTGATTTAAGCCGAAGTTGTACCAAACCAGGCAAAGTGGTTTATTTCCTCTGATACGTACAAATAATCAGTTCTGCGACACCGACACAACTCAGATTAGCGACCAGACAAATAAACGAACGAGCAGTATGGAAAAAGCCCAAAACAGCGTCTTTATGACCGATCACAACTCAACACATAATATCATCGTTTAAGTGGCAGTTTGAGCGGGCAAGATAAAAATTACATCGAGCAATAATCAAAACAAAAGAGTCAGTGGAGAGCAAGTAAAACCTAGAAGCCAGTGGAAGGTGTTTCATTGGTCAAACGGCAAGTTGTAGGCGCTGTGCAGAGCGTGGAAGACCGTGAAGCAGGCACGTCTCGCTGTCGACACTGCGCAGTAGTTGTTGAAGGTCGGGCGGTGGAAACTGCACAGCATCTCCGGCTGACTGTCCCACGGCGTGCTCAGCTGCAACCCTCACTTTACTTCCAACGTCTACGTACGTACGTACGCTAGCACCGTAGTGCATACTTCAGACTACTGTGTGTACCTGTTTGTTGTGAGGTTGCTGCAGCGCTTCCAGACAGGTTTTGTAGTCTTCGACAGGTCTGGCGCCCACGAACTGAGCCAGCGATTCGATCAGAGTGTCCAGAAAAATATACCGCTCCGGCTTGGTGGGGAAGCCTAAAAGAAGGCGACGAGTGAGGGGCGGGCGGAGCGGGCACACCTTCGTAATCCATTTTCTCAGTCAACATCAAGTGACGCACACTCAGCATCAGACTCTCCACCTCCGACTCCAGACAGATGATCCAGCGTCGTCCGCTCAAATCGCCCGGAAGCGGCGGAAAACGGTGCATTCCTGAAAACCGCCGGTCCTTAACAGAGTCAACGACCGTGCTTCGTCTAGACCTTTCGGTCGTTTGGTTCTGTTGTCCAACGATTTCGCCTCCACCATCCACTCCGAATCTTGGCTGTGCTTCTCTTCCTGAGACAAAATCAAATGGCACTCGTACAAATCTTCTGCTAAGATTACAGTGTCGCTCTCGAATTCGAAAATGCCGTCTTTGTAGAGTCCCACAGCGACGCCTTGGTTTCTAGCGATTCCTGGCTCGGTGCGCCCCAAGATTTCCTTCAGAACCTGCACCACACTCTGCGTGTACTCCTGCACCTGCGTCCCGCAGCCACTCAACGGAATGTTGTGCGTGTCTCTGGCGTTGAACTCGGCTCGCTGCGTGAGATTGTAGCCCAGCTTCCACGGGCCAAGTAAGGCGATGTACTGAAAGATCGGTCTCTTACTAGATGCAACACTGACTGTCTCTCTACAAACATCGTCGACGATTCCGTATTTCAGGTTGAATTCGCAGATGGCCAACTCGGCAGGCACGCACAAATCGGATGTCAGCTTTCCGTAGGTCTGCACTGACATGATCAGAAAACGACAGCGCTGAAAGAGAACACTGCACCAACCGCCAGTCGGCCAGAGGAGTACCTTGACATCGTCCAGAGTGCCTCCGCTGGCGTTCAGAAAGAAATCGGCCAGCTTGTGCTTGTCCTGCATCCGCTTCTGTTCCCACTGCGGGCTTCCCGTCTCATCGTCGAAAATAAGCAGATCACCGGCTGCAACCGACTGATGTGCGCAGGTTTTATCGTAGCAGACAGACAGACTTTGCAGTACCGGTAGAGGTTTGATGCGCCGGCATGGGAGCGATGGGCACACCGAGGTCTGCATCGTCCGGAAACTCCTGACTGTCGGGGTAGTACTGGTCATCCTCCTTCTCCTTCCGACTGCGAGGCACCGGCGACTTCTTGCCGCGCACTGCCCGCTTGCGTTCCAGAAACTCGTCCGTTCGTTTGTATGATTTGGCCCGGTTCTTCCACATCTGAAACACAAGTCGGTCGGTGCATGCGATGCAGTCGGTGATAGAGTTGACAGACGTGTTTCTCCTCCAAACTCAGTTGATCCCAAAGTGGTGTGGCCGCCTGAATCAAATGTTCGTCCATGCCGTTGAACTTGCGGCCCAGCTCGGATTCCAGTCTGTAAAGCGCAGATGACAGATTAGAACGCCGAACCTTCAACCTACCTCAATCGCACGTGTTGGGCAAACATGGAAAAGCCGTTACAAGTCAGTTTTGGCATCTCTAGTTGAATGCGGTCAATTGACAAATACAATAAATACACTGGATAGTAAACAACTTCAAACGCACGCAGCCCGTACAACCAACAGTACAAACACAGTCAGGTGACACGACAGAAATTTGCATGAAACGTCACGTGTGTGAGTGAGTGCCGTATTAACAGATCTTCCCCATAATTATGTACAGTTGTGTGTCGTTAATCCGGATATTCGCCTTCCGGACAAGATTAGCCCAGGTCCCAATTTTCTCACATTGTTTGTTTGTTTTTGAGTTCCACGTTCGTTAAGTGCCAGACTGTATAAGCCCGCCTGTCAATCAGCGGGGTTGTACTGGCCGCTAGGATGACACCGGCACCGGGGGGACTTATACGGGCGGCCGGGTTATACGCTAACGTATAAACAAGCTGTGAATGTTTCAAGTGGCAGTTACAGTAATCTGAGACGATCGCTGACTGGAACGGAACAGCGTACGTAGGTCATCAGCCATGATAGCGACAAACGATAGAATGCAATGCTCCAGACTGTTTTATGAAATGCGGCTACCAACACGGACGGCAGTAATTTTTATTCTCTGAAAAAGTAACAGTAATTCATTGTTTGATTTGTTCTAACCGTGTGTTTTGTTTCTACAGTTTTTTCTATCTTCACACGAGCATGCCTACCGGCCAGCGGACGATTGGAGTTCGAGTGGGCAATTGGGCGTCGTTTGTTAGAAGTGTTCCGTCGCTCAGAAGCTACTCTGTGCAGTTGGGAGGTCTGCGTTGGACGCTGGTAATCTGCCGGTCGGCCGGTCTCGGTTTGTTCTGTCGTCTGGGCTTCGATCAAACTGTCAAAGACCCGATCAGATGCATCATTCAGGCAAACTACACCATCCGCTCGGCGGCCCATCCCAAAGCGCCGTCCTGCAACCACTTCAAGGGACCGCACCTCATCACTCCCAAGTCAAACGCGCATCTGTTGGATGGGGGCGCTTACTGGACTCAATTCACAAGCCAACAAGTTCAAGCTGTGCTCAGAGGACTGTCTGTTCTTGACATCTCGGTGCGATTCCGCGTCGAACAGATTCTCCAGTTTGGGTGAGTGGTGTGATTGTGCAGCAGTACGGTACGTTCATTTCAGCAAATGTCCGTTCTATCACCACCTGCTGTTGCCAGTGGTCGATCAAGTGTGTGGTGTGAGCGAGACTCTGCAGGAGTTCTACTTCACGCACGAAACCGCTCAATCCGTGCAGGTGTGTGCCGTCGACCTGCTGACAGCTTCACGCGTCCGCTCTATCACTTCTTTCCCACGCACTACTTTCTGCTCTCCGTTCTACTCAGACGACAAGCTTCAACCGCTGTTCTATTCGTCCAATTTCGACGAACACAAGGGAGAGCTGGCGGTCGGCCATATCAGTGCCGATTTCCGGTTTCATTTCTACTGTGCGGCGGTGGATGGACAGTATTTGTGGAAAGCTGACTTCGACATCTCTGCCAAATCGGATCCGCGGGTCGACTACGTGTTTCCAAGCTCGACTGGGTGGGTGGCGGTAACCTACGGTTGGGGAGAGCTGTGCTTTTGGTTGTTGCAAGGCCTACTGTCGGTGACGCAGATGCCAGTCTGGGACAGGTATCCGGTGCGCAGAGACTGGTTCACTGTGGCAGGGGAGTGCATCTATATTTTGGAGGGCCACTTCGACAGGGGGCACCTGACTGGTGTCTACGCGTTGGATACGAGAGCCAAACACCCCAGCTGGCGTCACTACTGCTTCTTGCCGGAAATTTGCTTTAAGCTCGAGCCGCGCTTGCACAATCTAAACGGCAGGGTGTTGCTGGAATGCTGCTTCAGTAGGTACAACAACTGCGAGAAGATGTGCGATGGCTCGCTGGTCTATGAGCTCAAGTTTGAAGGGGAGTTTTGCTTGGTGAGCGCTTTCGCTCAGTTGCCCCCGACCCTCGGAAAGGTGATGTTTGGAGAGAGCAACGTGTTTGCCACTGACAGAGCGTATCAGATGCTCACCACCATCTTTCTGCAGCCGCCCACTCTCAAGCAGTCAGCCATGATGGCTGTGCAGAAGTGGTTCGGAAAGGAGCATCGGCTGGATTCGGATTTTGGCCCCGAAACAGTCTGTCATGGTCTGGATAAGGAGGTCGGCACGATTCTTGCTCATTCGCTATTGTAGCTTTTTCTTTTACTGCACACTCGTCTCATTTTTGCCACTCGCTTTGGAATAATAAAATGTCTGTTGTTGACATATAATACAGTCAGTAGGAGGAAATATTTTATCTGTACTTTTGGTAAAGTTTCTGCAGTTCGGTTTGCACAGATCAGGAAAATCATTCAGCATTATAGCGTCTATGCCAAGCACAACACAAAAGCATGAAAGTTTCAGTCACGTACGTACTATACGCGCATACAAAAGACAAGCGAACAGAAAAAAAGCAGATTTGTATTGTTTTATGAGTTGGGTCGGTTATGTCTGTCCCAGGAGGCGCGGGAGAGTTGGTCAGTGTAGAACCGAGCAGGGTGAGTCTGGTGAATGGAAGAGCTCAAGTGACTGTTAGGAATACATGTAAAGAGCGAGTGGCCTACCGATTCAGAACGACGGCACCAAATCAATGTATGATCAGACCAAACAGTGGATTTCTTTTGCCTGGAGAGAAGCAGCAGGTCGGTATAGAGATAAACAGCCGAGAAACGCAGCACAAGACCATTTGCGAGGCCAAAGTGGCGTCGTCAGAGGAAGAGGACCGCAAGAAAGTGTGGGCTTCCGAACAACCGTCCACTATTCAACGAGTCCGTCTGTCCTTCGATCATAATCCTAATCCTAGTCTCAGCAGCACAGCAACCGCCTCAGAGAACAAACTGTAAGTGTCCGTCCTCAGCTACTGTGATAGTGTTTAGCAGATCGTTTGCAGTCTTACCGAGCCAGATATCTCTAAGACGGAGCAGTTGGTAAGTGATGGAGCAGCGACAGGAGCCGAAGCGCCCTTGCTAGTGAACGTAGAGCCGCGAACGCTGGTTATGGTAGAGGGCAAAACCGAAGTGAACGTGAGCAATGTGAGTGGTCGCCGGGTGGCCTATCGATTCCGCATCACATCTCCTAGCCACTGTTCAA
The DNA here is from genome assembly GCA_030248155.1 of Sabatieria punctata. Classification (NCBI taxonomy): domain Eukaryota; kingdom Metazoa; phylum Nematoda; class Chromadorea; order Araeolaimida; family Comesomatidae; genus Sabatieria; species Sabatieria punctata. Next base: position 153,068 of record JASANB010004164.1, read on the forward strand.
TCAGACCAAACAGCGGACTGCTGCGGCCCGGGGAAAAGCACAGAGTTCTGGTAGAGATAGCGCCTTCCGCCGACAGACAGAAACTAAGGGTGGAGGCGATGGTAGTCTCGAGAGAGGAAAGAGACAGGAAGAAAGTGTGGAAGTCGGTGACCGACTGGTCTGCTGTTCAACGGATTCGCCTGCGAATAGAACAAACGCCTCGGGCGGTTGCAGCGCCGTCGGTGCCGACGATCGATACAGACACAACAGAGCAGGAGCAGTCCGGTGGAAACACAGATGAGAAGCGCCTAAGCGAATTACAACAGCGCACCAAGGCACTGAATGCAGAGAACGAACGGCTGCGCTCTAGAGAAACGTCTTTGCTGACCAGGATAACAGAGTTGGATTCGCAAATGAAGTTATTAGCCGACCAAAAGGAACAGTCGCTAACCGAGCAAATGGTTTTCAAGAAGCCCTCAACCCCTCCTTCGCAGCCGACAGCGGTGCGCACAAAGAGGCTTTACCCAGTGCTGTGTGTTTTGCTAACAGTGGTGAGTCTGTTTTTGGTCAGAGCTCTCTACGTGTCAGTCAAGTCAAAGTGCGTCAACTGTCCGTGCTCTTGTGCTGGTATTTCTGTCAAAAATCGTGCACCCATGTCAACCTCAGAGATCTCGATTATTCAGCTGTTGTGTGCGCCCATTCTAATCTATTCAGTATTGTCTTCGAATTTCATCTGAACTTTATTGGCACTCGTTTCCCTACTAAGTTATGCAATTCTTCTGGCAATATATACTTACCTATCATGGGCTCAGAATAAATAATCTTTGTGCTGTCTGTGCTAGCCTTTTGAACCGGTTTTAGGTTAAGGCTTTAGCTTGAACAAGACACTGTTTTCCCTCAGTATGAGTAAGTGATCGGAAATGTACAGCACACTACATGTATGCAATTCACCGATTGCGGACGTTGAGTTTTCTCTGTTGCGCAACCGGTTTTCTCAACTGGCCATACATGTAACAGGGGGTCTGCTCCCGCCCGACTTAGGCCAGACCCCACGGATGGGGACCCCCGAGACGATTTTTCCGACCCCCTCCGATTTTTCTTGCAAGCAATTTTTTGAGCACATTTTTGCTCGTTTTTATCACATTTTTACCGCAAGAAAATCGCTTATTCTAACAAAAAAATGGCTGCCGCGCGAGAGGCTCAAACAGACTCAAACTATGTCCACTTTTTTGCGCAAAAGCGCGCTACCATAGGAAAACGACAACATTACTCGCGCATCATGAAGATCTGTACAAAATGGTTCAGTGCGGTGGATACATTAGCTCTTGAATTTAGACACTTTTCTGTGAAACAGGCATTTTATTCGCCAACGTAGTAGAGAGTGAGAGGTAAAAAGTCGGTTTTCCGACCGAAATTTGGTCCACCTACTCTAATTTTTAGTTTAAAATCAACTAAAGCTTTGAAACCGAATTCGGTGTTTCTGCCGGCAACATCTAAGACAAATCGGTGTTTTTAGAAGCCTTTAATGCTTGTTTTTTAGGTTTTAAATGCTATTTTTTCAGCTTAAAAATGCGATTCTAAGCCTGATTATAAAACGTGATAAAACATAGTTCCTGGCGCTTTAGAGGCCTTCGAAATTTTGGACCCCTCCCTCTGTAACCCCCACCTGACAGGAAAGCCGCCTACTGCCCCCTACAGTAGTAACGCAAAGAATTTCTGTGTAATGTTATTGTAGGTGTGGTTAGTGATAGAGTGCGAAGCGAACTGGTATTGGGGCTTTCGTCCCCAATACCCAATACTAATTGGGAACTGTCAAAATCGAAAAAATGGATGTTAACCTGAAAAATTAATCAGGAAAAATCGAAAAAGTTGATTATTATGATTTTGTCTAGGAAGCTGTTTTTGCGAATGAACTAAAACTTAGTAGAACTTCCTATAGTATCCCGCTTTTCTACGTAGTACAGCAGTAATTAATTTCCTTGTTCTTATCTAACATAAAAATTGTACCATTTCTAACGATACAGAATGTATCATCAGTATCGTACATGTACGTTCCAGGGCTGTGGGGTGGTACATAGGGCCCGTCCGAATCAAGATTTTCAACAGAATCCGGATTCGGATCGGATCACACTCAATATCCGGTAAACCGGATCCGGATCGGATATCAGCAAAAATATACGGTCTTTTCGAGGGCGTGCAAAAATTATTACTTAGTGGTGTTTTGCCCCCCCCCGCCCTTCTCCCCTGATAACTATTTCCCTGACCCCTAATTACAAAATAATTCGGCTATCTCAAATCAAAAATATTTTTCGAAAGTCAGAATCCAAATTTTTATATTCCATTCCAAGTAAATGACATAAGTTTTTATAGAATATGTACATCTGCATCCGTGCTGGAAGCGAAATCGAAAATACCAGCCGATCAATCTATCTTTCCACTCCTGTTTTAAAGCCAGACACCTGTGTAAACCGGTACTTAGGCAGAAGCAATAAACAAAGGTAAAACATGACTTCAAATGAGAGATCTATACGTACAGTATGTTGCCTGGCATAAATTCAACTGGTAATGCCACTTCCTGTGATTTCTGCACTTGAAGCTGCAAGCAAGAAGAACGACATATGGCCAAACCACTCCACCTACCGTAATAAGTAGTATCGGTTTGGCTAACACCCTTCTATGTACTCATGCCATTATATAAGTTTTGCATGGCCCTTTCACGCCGTATGAGCGTTCCACAAATGGGCATCTGTGGCGCTTA
>JASANB010004165.1:0-25881 GCA_030248155.1 Sabatieria punctata
GAACATAGCCAACTGTCTACGCTCGTGCCAACTCTCGTACCTTTCTCGTTGAGCGGCGATCTGTCTTTGTTGAGCGGCGTTAGGCGGTTGCTGCTGTTCAGCGTCGGCAGCACCGGCGGCGGCAGCCGGGAGAGGGGCGTCAGGGTTGGGTGGTTCAGGCTCTTGTCGAACAACGATCTTCCACTGTTTGCGAGCGCCAAGCAGATTGCTGATCATCATTCGCCACGTTGGCCAATTACTGGTAGTGAGCCGAGGGACAGACGTTTTTTTCATGGCGAGCAGGGCGTTTTGTCGTTTGACTACCCAAAACTGCGCAAAAACGGAGTGCCACAACGGCCACAAAGGAACAGCTCTAGAACCACGTTAGGGCAGGGCATAAACGGCCCATAACCCTGTTGATTGTGAACTGACTTCTAACAAACGGCAGTTTATGTCAGAACACCTTTAGGTTTAGCAACAGCACACGTACGAGTGAATCGTAAAAGCGAGAAAATAGAAATGACCGATTGACACGGACTGTCACTTAAATTAGCATGCAGCGTAAATCAAAATTGAATACATTTACGTACGTACTACATTAGTCCGCCATAACATCTAAACTAGTTATACTGACACCTTTCTCTAATTTTTTGCTTGTTTTTAGCTCTAAAATGCTATTTGGCAGCTTAAAATAGCGATTTTTAGCCTCCTTACTGAAAAAATGTGCTAAAAACGCACTTCCAGGCTTTTTGACGCTTTTTGAAATTCTGGACCCCCTCTGGGCGAAATCCCGATCAACCCCCACCTATGGAAAACCCCCTCCCCCCAGGCCGGCCCGGACCTGTTCCATGTATATGCCTGAGACAGCGTAAACCTCAGCCCAAGCCTAAGACTAGGACTAAAGCCTCATCCTCAACCTTAAGTTTGGCCCTAAGCCTGAACCTAAGCCTAAGTCTGAGCTTAACCCTACACCTGTACCTATTTCTAAGCCTATGTCTAAACATAGCCCCCCGCAGTCTACAGGTTTTTTACTGCAACATCAATAGCACCAATCGAAATCGAAATCTAAATTTAGACCGTTGTAGCTGCTTGTAACAAACTGCTACAATTTCTACCTATGTAGATACACAGGGTTCGTGCCGCTTAGATAATTCCAAATCCCCTGACAAAAACCAAAAATCCCAGACATTTTCAAAAATTCTTCCCACTAAATGAACTTTCTCACCAAAAAACTGGTGTTAAGCATGTGTACACGTGCTGTCATGGCATTTGTTACCACCCAAACAGGTCGAAAAATTTTTGAAAAATTAGTCTAAAAACGCTTTTTAAAAGCATTCTGAGCATCGAACTAACAGTTTGAGTATGTAGTTTGAAGAGGTCTGGTTTGGCCATTGCCCAACCAGTGCAAGAAAATTTTGAAAAATCAGCCTTCAAAAACGCACTGATATTGACTAAATTATTGGCACTATTCTTTGTTGTTTATACAACTTATGTACTGAATGCATACTTTTATGGAGTGACGCCCAAAATTTCCCCTGAGAAGATCCAAAATCCCCTGACTTTCCCCTGATCCCAGGACAAATTATAAATCCACTGACATCCCCTGACGGCTCGAACCCTGGTACATCTGCATGCAGGTTATAATAACTGACTAACTGACCATTCCAAAACAGACTTGGGCGGCACTTGCAATTGACGTAGAACAAGACTCGTACAGAACAAAGGCCATTCCCAGACGCTACTTTTCTCACCTCATCCCAACTGCTAACGGTGACCTACAGAGATCAGAGCACTCACAACTACATAATAAGCGAAAAGGAACGTTGTACCGCTATGTCATCGTGTTTGCGCCAACGACCGTCGCGGCCCATCACAAAAACAAAATGGTGTCCGGGGCTGGAAGCACGTCCGTCTTGAACGATAGCCGCATGCAATCTGTAGGGTTCGGTCTTGAAGTGCACATCGTCGTACAGCTCTCGCAGACCTGTCTTGGCCTCCTCAACTGACTTTCTCAGATCTGTAAACTCTGATTCTCTACTGCAGAATCATTAAAACATTGCCACCTGCCACTCGTTGTTGAATCTTCCTGTGTGCTGAACGCAAGAAACGGTCCAAGTTGTCCTCATCACATTTCTCCAGTGGCGGCGCTCGGATAGTTGAGTTTTTGCGCACTTTTTCCGATTCAGACTGCGTGCAGCTGCTGCTCTCAGATTGCGTGGCTGAGGATAAATCCGAATCGCTCTCGGTGCTTGAAGAGTCTGAGTCTGAACCATACATGTCGCTGGGTTTTTCCGTGGGGGGGACCTTTTTGAAATCCCAAATAGGGTTTTGGGACCAAGTCCAAAGTGGGTTTTGCGACCTTTTTTTGGGGTCCAAAAGTGGGTTTTGTCTACCATTTTTTGGGGTAAAAAGCGGGTTTTGTCGACCTTTTTTAGGGATTCTGGGGCGAAAAATGGCTTAAAAACCCTATTTGGACCGAAAAAAGCCTTAAAACCCTGTTTTTGCATTAAAAATGCCTTAAAAACCCTATTCCGGTTGAAAAAAATGCCTTAAAAACCGAATATTGAAGCAACGAATGTAATAAAAAGCTGTTTTGCGCTCAAAATACGTATTGAATATGAGTTTCAGCGATAAAATACAGATTGAAATGCGTTATATTGACTAAAAATAGTTCAGAGAACCCTAATATCGATTCTGAGGCACGCGCAAAACCCTGTTTTGACTTATAAGATTATAAAAAACCCTATTTAGTGATTTGAATGCAGTTCTTAAACCCTGTTTAGGGTTTCTAATCAACCTAAAACCCACTCTGTCTCTAGGCTTTCTAGCCAGTGCTAAAAAAACCCTGTTTAGAGTTTCAAAGTAACCTAAAAACCCTAATCAGGCTTTGAAAGTAACCTGAAAACCCTAATCAGGCTTTGAAAGTAACCTAAAAACCCTAATCAGGGTTTCAAAGTAGCGTAAAAACCCTTTTTAGGGTTTCAAAGTAACCTGAAAACCCTGTTTAGGGTTTCAAAGTAGCCTAAAAACCCTAATCAGGGTTTGAAAGTAACCTGAAAACCCTAATCAGGCTTTGAAAGCAACCTAAAAACCCTAATCAGGGTTTCAAAGTAGCGTAAAAACCCTGTTTAGGGTTTCAAAGTAGCCTAAAAACCCTGTTTAGGGTTTCAAAATAGCCTAAAAACCCTAATCAGGGTTTGAATTGAAAGTAACCTGAAAACCCTAATCAGGGTTTTAGAGTAACCTGAAAACCCTAATCAGGGTTTCAAAGCAGCCTAAAAACCCTAATCAGGGTTTAAAAGTAACCTGAAAACCCTAATCAGGGTTTCAAAGCAGCCTAAAAACCCTAATCAGGGTTTAAAAGTAACCTGAAAACCCTAATCAGGCTTTGAACGTAACCTAAAAACCCTAATCAGGGTTTAAAAGTAACCTGAAAACCCTAATCAGGGTTTCAAAGCAGCCTAAAAACCCTAATCAGGGTTTAAAAGTAACCTAAAAACCCTAATCAGGGTTTCTAAGCAGTCTAAAAACCCTATTTAGGATTTCTAAGCCTTACAAAACCCTGTTTTGGGTTGTATGGTAGCCGAAAACCCAATTTTGTGCTGCAGAATGTATTGTCTGGGCTAAAATTTTCTTTACTTTGGAATCCAAAAGTGGGTTTTCAGGTCCCCCCCAAAAATCCGCTGGGGGCGGGACTTTTGCCGAAAAATCGGGCTTGGGGGGCCGGCCCCCCCCCCTTTACCCCCCCCAACGACATGTATGGTCTGAACTGCTGCTGCTGTCCGAGCACGACTGACTGTGTCTAAACGCAAAATCCACGCTCTCCACATGCCCAGGCACTCGGTTACCGGACGTGGTCTGAGCGTTGCAAGTCGACCCCAGCATAGAGAGCCACAGCACGACAGGCCACCTCAAGTGACACTGCCTTGAGGCTGTGCTGCGTGCTGCGTGGTGGAAAGAATTTTGGGGGGTTGCGTGGTGGGGGTTTTTCCATCACGCATTTTTTACTGGCCGCCACTTTAAATGCGTGATAACTGTTCTACACTGTAGCATGGCGCGCCAGCCGGTCGGATACAAAATGCGTGATGAATGTGTTATGGCTGCGCCGGCTGGGCAGCGCAAATGCCAAGTAAACCGGGGTGTAAATTGTGCGTGATGGCTGGGCAAATGTGTGGTGGTCACGTGCAAAGCTGACCGAGCTTTGTGTGATGAAAAATTGTCGCGTGCACCAACCAATTGATGAACGGTCTGTAGTAGGGCCCGACCGGATATCCGGATCCGGATCCGGATCCGGCCGGATATGGCCATATCCGGATCCGGTACCGGATCCGGATATTACCTGCCGGATATGCCGGATATCAGTCACAGATGAGAAAACGTGATTTTTTACGCATTTGAACATAAAATTAGATTAGTTCCAGTTATTTTAGGATATTTTTCGCTATTTAACTGCACAAAATGCTAAAAACCCACTCTCAAAATATCACCAGAGTGCAGAATCGCTTTGCACATACATTGTACATCACCGGTGGTTTATCTTTGCTACTTAGAGTAAGGCTTCTCGTAAACCCTTTTTACCTGTACAATAAATATGTCCCTATTTGTCTTCCCCTTACTTTTAGGCTTGCTCATGATTTTGCAAAAGGAAGTATTAAATTCTTAGATCTCTGGTTGAGCCACGGCCCAATCAGGGCGAGAAAATTTGAACAAAATTAGCTTGAAAAACGCTTTTGAAAGCATTCTCAGTATAGTATTAACAGAAATTAGGAGGTATTGTAGTCTGAAGAGGTCTGGTTGGGCAATGGCCCAAGCAGGGCGAGAAAATTTTGAAATTTCAAAAAAGTGAAATTTTGTAATTGCAATAGTGAAAGCCGGTCAGCGAAAAATGGAAACATTTCCTTTTCCTGTATCTTTCCTAGTTTTTGTCGGAATTGGATGAAATTTGGAGTGTAAACGCAGAAATTCAGGGTAATTCGTGTGTAAAAATTGACGCATGAACTCCAACGCTATCGTTAGAGTTTAGGCGATAATGTAATATAACTTTTTTTTCGGTGACCGGCTTTCGCTATTGAAATTACCAACTTTCACTTTTTTTGAAATTTCCCGAGAATTAGTCAAGCCTAGTGCACCAAACTTTAACACATAAAATTCCCCGAATTTTGGCACCTATTGTCCAAATTTCGGCCTATTTGGTCAAAATTTGCGGAAATGGCAGTAAGAAGAAATGTGATCATTTTTTGAGACACCCTGTATGTGGTTTATTGCATTGTAAAAATTTTTAAGTTGATCAATGATATCCGGCATATCCGGATCCGGATCCGGCCGGATATGGGCATATCCGGATCCGGATCCGGATCCGGTAGAAATTTGTATCCGGTCGGGCCCTAGTCTGTAGTGTTGCCAGGTACTAGCCAAGCCAGTCCAGTATACTACCACCAGAAGCCGCGTCGTTGGCTCAGTGGGTAGCTTGCAGTGTTGTTCCCAGTAAATTTACTGAGTAAAAGTTACTCGGTACTTAGTTATTTTGAATTAAAGTAAGTACTTTTACTTACCGGTAAAAATTTTTCTTAATTTTACTTACTGAATACCGAGTTTCAATTTTAAATTACTCAATTAGAAAAAAAATCGGTAAACTCGGTACTCGGAAATTTACTGAGTTGTTTACTGAGTAAAAGCTTCTGTAATAGGTAGCTCGCCGCACCTGTGCAAGAAAATATACGGTTTTTCTTTCGCTAATAGATCTGCTGACGACGAAAACACAGAATTTTTGCAATTTTTTTGCCATTTTCACTGCTTGTTGCATAAACTAAGCTTTCTTTGCGCGGCAGAATTGCAAACAGACTATCAGACGCGAAGACTATAGAAGTAGAAAGTATATCTACTACTATTAGCTATATTTTGATTGACTTTTTTTGCATCAGTCTGATGAACTGTGAGGAAATGGCGAAAATTAGAACAAATCTTCACCTACCAATTTGGCCAAGCTTTTCATCTAAAGCCACATCCTCTAGTCACTATGTATAGTGTGCATATTTTAAGATATTCCATGCATGCCAATTAGCACAATAAATATAATGTGAAATAACACAAAACATGATTAAAATTCTGAAAAGTTGAGCTACATTATCTTAAACTCATCAGTCAGCACTGAAAAAGGATTCTAGTACCTAGTAGTAGGGATGGGCACGCTTCGTCCGGCAGCGCCGTTTAGAAAATACAATAATACGGGCAAAATATGGTCCGAAAACGGTTTTCGTAACTTCAAGCGCAAATTCTTTTTTATGTTCGGTTATTGATGGTAGGAGGTGATGTACTTATATGAAACAGAGTACGCGCTATCGAATAAGATGCATTTTGAACCATAATTCAGCCGCTAAAGGGCATTTTTTTCTCAAAAACTGAATTCGTCGTTTTTCAACGTCCATTTTCTGTTGAAAGGAGAGTTTATTTAAATTGGTTTCAATCGGATTTGAAATCAGCGTAACTTGTTACCTGTATAGCACCACTCTTTTTCTTAACGCAGTTTATCGCGGTCCCCACAAATTGGATTCTTTTTTAACTACTGAAAATCGGCTTTTTCGTGGATTTTTTCGTGTTCCTGATTGTTGTGATAAAACGATGAATTTGGCGAAAAGGTTTCAATCGGTTCTGAGTACAGTAGACTTCAGGCTTTGGAATGATACAAGACTGCGCGGCTCACACAAAAACTGTTTTTAACACGAATTTCTCTAATTCTTCATGAAATCAAGTGCGGTTTTTTGCGTAATTTATCGCATCCGGCCATGCTATCGCCGTTTTAGCATAAACTTTTTCTTGTAGCGCCAGTTATTCAAATATATTGCCCATAATAAAAATGGTACCAAGTGCGCCATAGAAAAGTCCTTCGCAGGCGGCTGCCATTAAATCGCATTTTTCTAATTTGTAATGAAATCGAACGCGGTTTTTTGCCTGAATTGTCCTATGCGGTCATGCTATCGGCCCTTTTAGCATATTTTCGTTGTCTTTAGCGCGAATTATTAAAAATGGTCGCCCATACCTACTAGTAGCTAAAAGCTATATCAGGTAAACATTTTCAAATAAATTGTATATTTCTGAATGTTGAAGGTTTTACCGAGTTTACTTAATTGTTTACTGAGTACTTACCGGGTATTCATTGAAAAACCAAGTACTTACTCGTACTTACTGAATTTCAAAAAATCTGGATTTACTTACTGAATACTTACCGAGTTTTAGAAATTTGAGCTAGGCACAACACTGGTAGCTTGCTGCCTCTGAGTCACGGCGGCCCCTGCATCCCTAGCGGTTGTAGTGGTTCATCCTCTCGGCGCGGCAAGTTTCTTGCTGCAAAGAGTTGGTCGTCGGCACAACCCTCCACCCAGGCCACCGAAAGCTGGTTACAGCGAGTAGGTAAAATGGGAACCGACTGGATCTGCCATTGCACCGAAGCCGCTCCAATAGCATGCCACATTGGAGGAAGATCAATGACGTCAGGAGTTGTCCACGGAAACCGACTAGGCCGGGGGGGGGCCTCTCTCACACCAGGGGCGGACCTAGCGGACGTTGGTAGCCGACATCACCATGACGTCAACGCGCCAGGGACTTTCTTAGTACCTGGCGTCCAACAGCATGGCTAGAGTGGCTGGCAGTGATAGAAGGGAAACGTCCGAGATGACGAATCACGGGGGTAGCGGAATGGACCTCGAGTCTGATCGCAGGCCGTAAGGCCCCCCCGCACATCGGATCGGATCGGACTACCACCAGCTCAAAATTATAACTACTGTATACTACGATTTTCGCAATTATACTGCATTTTCATACTACGCTGTAAAACTGTCAGATCAAAGGTTTAAAGCATGGAAAACTGTTATGTAATGCAGGAAGCAGTGACAGAACCGTTTTAATCGTGCACAAACAGTCTTTTCATTTGGTTGAAAATTGACGAAATGGCGGCATTTTGAATTTATTCGGAAAACTCAAAAAAGGCCAGCTGATCTTATTTTGGCCAACACTGTATATCTACCTAACTAAGTACACTTTAACGAGTCTAAAAAAGTTTGCAATTCGTCTGACTCTTTCTATGCTGGCTTACAAAGGATGCATAACACTTCCGTAAAATTCAGTCTGTGTAAAGCTGTTATGCAAATGTAATCGCAAAAATCTGTTACGCTGTTTGTATTTAATTGGATTGTGTGCTAGAATCTATTGCAATGACGTTTTCTTGGCTCTGTATCGTCACTGACCTCTACAAGAACACTGTTCACTCAAGCGTGTGTGTTTTCGGTGGCTCGAATACGGATACTGGTGACTTGATTTCTTTAGTTTTTATGTACAGTCTATATGCGCACAGTATATGTCTGCAGATTCAAATGTATATGTGCTTTATGTGACCTCTTCTCCTGTCGTCAACAATGTATTTGCTGCTATGGATACACAGGTATGGTATATGCATGCATACATTACGCATGCTTAAAGGCTCTACTTGAAGTGGTCGTTTTGCATGCGTTACGTAAGTGTATGTCGTTCTATACAACTACTCAACGAACTTGCAGATGAATCAATGTTTCTCTGTTATCGTTTCTTGTTCGTTACAGAATGATCTCACAGATGAGGGTCAGTCTAAATGCCCTGCATGCAAAGACCAATCATGTGGCAAGTTGGTTTCTATTGGACGTGATTGCGATAGTGATTACGTTTGTCAACTAATTTGTGTCCTTGGTGTCACCTGTCAGTGTGAGTGGAGGGAGCAAGTCAGCTGCACCAGTGGCTTCCTGTGTCTCCCCGATTCCAACAACAGTTTCGGTGCCCTGCATCTCTGTTCATCTGTTTACTGGACCTCCCATCGAACCAGCATTCTGTACGCAAACTCAGCTGTCGGTTGTTTGTCCATAACTCCTGTCACTGCTCGACCAACCACTAGTAGTTCTGTCTCAAACGGTAACTGCTTATCTTCGTGAGTAAGAGTCGGTAGTGAGCGCAGTCTTTCAGCCTGGTATGAAGAATGGTGGGCTATTTTTTTCGTCTCACTGGTTGTGCTGCTTGTCTTGGTTGTTCTTATCGCCTTGCTGCTCAGTCAGTTTGAAGGCAGGCAGAGGAACCACACGGAGAACGTGGCTCTCGCTGACAATCGGCAGGAAAGCACTGCTAACAGCCCTGTCGACAGCCCAGTTGCAGCTTCTGCTTCCTCTGCAACCACCACCAGTTGGGGCCACCAAGCGTCACCTATTCATTGGCCGAACCGTCCGTCCACTCCAGTTGTTAGTGATGAGCTGGAGACGGACGAAGGAACTGAAGATAGCGATCCAAGTTCACCAGAAGATACGCCTGTATCCCAAGTGGAAAGTGACTCTACCGACAGCTCTGAAAGTACTAATGGCACGTCTACGGTAGTTACTGAACACTTGATTACAGTAGGCATAAAATATGGTTTAGGGGTCGCAAGAGTCAGTTACGCCCGCTGAAACTGGTCAAGTCTCTAGGACATTTTCGCATTGGCAACAACCATTGCTTTCCGAAGATGCTAGCAATGCACCTTTCAGTCTATGGAAACGAGAACCGGAAGATAGCATTTATTCAACAAGACAAGATATTAGCAAACTACCTTTCAGTCTATGGAAACGAGAACCGGAAGATAGCATTTATTCAACAAGACAAGATATTAGCAAACTACCTTTCAGTCTATGGAAACGAGAACCGGAAGATAGCATTTATTCAACAAGACAAGATATTAGCAAACTACCTTTCAGTCTATGGAAACGAGAACCGGAAGATAGCATTTATTCAACAAGACAAGATATTAGCAAACTACCTTTCAGTCTATGGAAACGAGAACCGGAAGATAGCATTTATTCAACAAGACAAGATATTAGCAAACTACCTTTCAGTCTATGGAAACGAGAACCGGAAGATAGCATTTATTCAACAAGACAAGATATTAGCAAACTACCTTTCAGTCTATGGAAACGAGAACCGGAAGATAGCGTATATTCAACAAAACATAAACATAAAAGAAAGATTGTGTTAATCCCGAAGACTCCGCTGTGGCGTTTGAATGAGCTCAGTACAAGTACAGCTACTACGCACACTTCGTCTCCTGATTCTGATATCTACTTGCATTCGCAACCGAGCTGGTCAACCCCAGTGGACCTGGACGCCCAGTCATCTGCCAGTGATAGTGCTGGACTAAATTCTGGCCGACATTCACACAAGCAATTGGGGCATCAGTATGGACATTGGAGAGCGCCGGAGGACGTAACACCGTCGTTCGACGACCAAGGGACTCCGGAAGCCCTTAGCGATTCAAACGTCTCTGAGCCAAGTACAGAGGAAGATAGAGAAGAGCCAGTTATGAGTGGCGTGTTGGCGTCGAGTTTGCTAGTAGCAGTGGCAGACGGTCGGGGTTGGTCAGCCAATGTGACAAGCAGCAGGCAGCTCGGTGAAAGGCCGTCAGTGCGACTGGTGGCAGAGGAACGCATGCAGGCAGGTCGGTCGCATTCTGCTGATTCGGAGTGTTGGCCAGCAACTACTGTCTGGACATCTCCAGCGTCTTCTTGTCTATACTCCGTCTCCACTGAAAACCAGTCAACCACGATATGCGCTATAGTACCAGGGAGCGATTTCTGAGCGATACATAAGTATACGTATTGTATGTAGACTGTGATATCTAAATAGTGCTACTTGGAACCAAGACTTATGCCATGGTGGGTGGGGCCATACACAAGACAGCAGCTTTAAATTGCAGAATATGTTCAAGAACCTCTGTTGCCTCCCTCATGTACGTGCAAGCATGCAAACCGATTCGTTATTCTTTTCTAGTAGTACTAGTCACTCTAAATCACTGATAAAATAAATAACTCTACTTTTCTTTCTTTCTTTCTTTCTTAAAATCCTGTCGTTGTAAAGTTACCTGGTTTAGCCGCTGCCCAAGTCACCAGCAGTAGAAAAGTTTGAAAAATTAGCCTTCATTAACGCATTTAAGAGTCAGTCTCTGAACCGATCGAGTCTTGGCCCTTTGCCCTATTCAGACCCCAAAATTGAAACTTTGGGCTAGAGAGCTGTAAGTTGTTACACTAATACATACTTATGAGTTATCTTTCGGCCCCAAAGGATTAGTGGATTTGACGCTCCAATCCCGAGATACAGCCTTCTGAAAATCGGCCCGCTTAACTATGGGACCAAAATTTCAAACTCGAATTTCTAACCTACCAGCTGGAGTTGAAAGATAAAAATTTGGGTTTTAGCGTAACTTTTGGAGTACTTTAAGAATATGCAGTCCAATTTTGTTTTAGAAGAAAAGAAGTTTTTTTCGACCTCTTTGGCGGGCCATAACTTGGCTGGAACCCCCCCTAGAGGCGCTTTTTTATTTCATAACTTTGTAGCGCTTTTTATTGGCTTCATTTTGGTATAGAATATAGTTCGATTGCTGGTGGCCAATCCAGTGAAAATTGGCCTCAAATGTCACGAACTCGAAAAATTCGCATGTTTCACTATAGACATAAATTTCCAAATCGAATTTCTGACTTAATTAACGGAGTTGAGCTTTGAAAATTTGGGTTTCCAGAGTACTTTCAGTGTGCTTTTGGAATACCGTATTTAGAATTTCGAAGAAAAAACTTTTTTTGCGACCTCTTTGGCGGGCTATAACTCGGCTGGAACCCCCCTAGAGGCGCTTTTTTATTTTATAACTTTTTAGCGCTTTTTATAAGCTTCTTTTTGATATAGAATATGCTTCGATTGCTCGTGGCCAATCCAGTGAAAATTGGCCTCAAATGATGAGAACTCATTAAAATTTGGCCTTCCAAATGTGGGAATTTTTCGAGTTTATAACATATGAGGTAAATTTTCACAGGATTGGCCACAAGCAATCGTACCCTATTCAATACCAAAATGAAGCCTATAAAAAGCGCTAAAAAGTTATAAAATAAAAAAGTGCCTCTAGGGGGTGTTCCAGCCGAGTTATAGCCCGCCAAAGAGGTCGAAAAAAAATTTTTTTCCTCGAAATTCTAAATACGGTAAATATTCCAAAAGCACACTGAAAGTATTCTGGAAACCCAAATTTTCAAAGCTCAACTCCGTTTATTAAGTCAGAAATTCGATTTGGAAATTTATGTCTATAGTGAAACATGCGAATTTTTCGAGTTCGTGACATTTGAGGCCAATTTTCACTGGATTGGCCACCAGCAATCGAACTATATTCTATACCAAAATGAGGCCAATAAAAAGCGCTACAAAGTTATGAAATAAAAAAGCGCCTCTAGGGGGGGGGTTCCAGCCAAGTTATGGCCCGCAAAAGAGGTCGAAAAAAACTTTTTTTCTTCTAAAACAAAATTGGACTGAAGATTCTTAAAGTACTCTAAAAGTTACGCAAAAACCCAAATTTTTATCTTCCAACTCCAGCTGGTAGGTTATAAATTCGAGTTTGAAATTTTGGTCCCATAGTTAAGTGGGCCGATATTCAGAAGGCTGTATCTCGGGATTGGAGCGTCAAATCCACTAATCCTTTGGGGCCGAAAGACAACTCTTAAGTATGTATTAGTGTACCAACCTACAGCTATCTAGCCCAAAGTTTCAATTTTGGGGTCTGAATACTGAGACTCGATCGGTTCAGAGACCGACTCTTAAAAAAGATCAGTAGAGTAAGTCAGCGGTTATAGCTAGTAGGCTTGATTGCCTTCCAGAACTCCGGGTAGCGGACTAGCAATCTTGCCATCAATCTGCAGCTTAAAAGTAGAGCTACAATACTCTGAAATGTAAAACCTACATACGTTGAACGATTGCTGAATAAGGCGCCAAAAGGTGGCGCAAGGCCCATTTTTGTCTTCAAAAGCGGCATTCGGTCAAAGTTTTTTAAAGTAGTCTATCGGTACTCTAAGGCACCCGATTTTTAAGTCTAAATAATGATTATTGAATGAGAAATTTGATTTCAAAAATTTTATCAACCTTACTTAGTAAATGATGGAAAAATTTGTGATTTTCAGCCATTAGCTAATTTACTCCAGAACCTATAGGGCTACGCCAGCGTTCTTGCCACCATTCTGTAGCTTAAGGATAGGGCTACAATAATCCGAAATATAGAGCATAGATTTTAGGGGTTACAGATAAGCTATTGGGGCCGAAATGGGGTCGAAAATTTTTTTCTTCAAAAACGCAATTCGACCGATGCTTCTTAAAGTAGTTAAAAAGCATTCTAAAACCCCCGATTTTTAAGTCAAAATTCTGATTAGTAAGCCAGAACATCAAATTCGAAATTTTGATTCAATAGTTAAGCAGATCGATTACTGTATCCTCGAATTGAAGCATCAAATCTGGGATTTCTTTTCAGGAGTTTGGGAACTCGGCTATAATATGTATGAGTGTATCAACTTTCAGCTGTCTAGGCCAAAGTTCTAATTTTGTGTGTGATTATTGAGGTTCTTGACTTGGACTTAGGCTTTTCTTCAACTGAATTTCGAGCACTGTTAAAAAATTGCGTTGGTGTAACTTATGACATAGATTGTTTTCAGATTAACTGATTTGTATTTAACATGTCTATAGTTAGGGGAATGTGCTGCCGAGTAGAACCAATGCCGGGTTTGGGTGAAGGCGGTCTTCTGGGTGGTTTTCTTCTGCTCCGTCCGTTTCTTGCTGACCTGACACTGGTTTCTTCCGTCAATTTGATCCGTCCGTACATGTCCCTTGTTTTGATCGGTTCACGTCGTGCAGCTTTGGTTTGCTTTTTCGTTGCCTCCACGACCGTTTCGGGGCTCCGAGTGCTCAGCAAGCCAGTCACCGTGGTCTTGGGAAGTTGTCTGGTGAGAGTGGAGTCTGCTTTGCTTTTCTGCCACTGCGCCAGCTCTCTCCAATCTCGTCTCGTGTCCTTCTTCAAATTGTCTGGTATGCTGCCTAAGATTTGGTTGCAGTTGGCGCCGCGATGAGCTCTCAGCCACACAGCGGCCGCGCGCAAGACTTTCCTCTGATTGCGTTCAGCTGCCGCTTTGATGAGCGCGCAGAAGGGCTGCACTTTCAAACTCTGAATCTCCGCACGATCTGCTATCGAGTCAAACTGACGTGCTGCCGTATCCAAGACGCGTTTACGAACTGCCGGTGTTACGTTCAGTTGGTAGCACAAGCCCAGTGTGGGCAGGATCCAGCCCGAGTTTTCGCAAATCTGCAATAAGTACAGGTCAGGACAGAATGTACTGTATGTGCGGCCAGAAAGCAAACAGAGATAAATACCTTGATCAAGTGTTGCTCTAGAATGTCCTGCAGTAACTGTATCTCCAATACGATGGCGGTGGAATAGCAACGGCTGTACGGAAGGCGCGTCGACGGCCATTGTCCGCAGTACATGAAGTCGACTGCTTTTTGTATGATGGGGGCTTCTAGTTTGTAAGGGTCGAGAGTGAGTGTGCAGGGAGGCGGTCGACGCTGCAACAGTCGTCGCAGTAGACCGGAGTGGGCGGCGATGACGGGTGAGTGGACCAGCTCTCGCTCTCCTTGCGCGCTCCGTCGACCAGTGACTCTTGTTCAGTCTCAGCTCGTACAGAAACCCCCCGGTCACCACGTGAACGTCGCACTCGGCCACCGCTGCCACCTGCTTTGTAGGGTCCGGGTACGCTTGAACAGTCCCCTTCGTCATCTACTACACAACTAACGCAAAGTAACTGTAAAAATGATCCACAACAACGATGCATCGTAATTTATTGAATGGTTTTGCTTTGGTGAGCCAGCTGTGTACTGTACAATGTATATAATGTCTAAACTCGTTGTAGAAAAAACGGCAAGCATAGCTACTGATTGGTGATGCGCTCGGGCCGGAATTTTCGGCTTGGCTAGTAAAGTAAAGTAAAGGGCTTGCCCATTAAGATTATGAACACATGTTGAATTTTCCAAGCCGGAATTCGAGTAAACTCCGAGAGACCGTACCCATACATGTAACAGGGGGTCTGGGGGTCTGCCCCCACCCGACTTAGGCCAGACCCCCCCCCGCCCCCGGAAGTGGTCCCCCTCGATTTACTGGTAAGTAATTTTTTGAGCACATTTTTGCGATTTTTTGCAATTTCAGACACAAAAAATGCCAAAATCGCCTCTAAAACAGCACTTTTTAGCTGTATCTGAGCCCAAATTAGCGCTTTTTGACGTTTTTTAGCCGAAAAATTGTGATTTTTTCAATTTAGAGCGTTTTTTAGTGCCCAACCCCCCAAAATTTGGGCTCAGACCCCCTTCTCCCCACTTCGGCGGATGACCTGTTCGATATTACTACTACACAAAAGCAAAGCTCGAAAATAAAGCAAAAAAAATGCCAGGATAATAACTAAAACGTCTGTCAGTCAATATACTTTTCCAAACAATGGTTATAACAAACTATTCTCAGTCTGGCTCCTCCCATGGCCGATGGCTTGACGTCGACCCTGACAGCCCATCCCCCAACTTTTAAAATCTTGTTTTCCTCAACCTAAGCTAGAATCCTAGCCTGGTCGGCAGGTGTGGCGAATGGTTCTCCTCTCTCGACAGCTTAGGCTGCGGCAGGTATACCAGTGTACGATACGCAACGATAACCATTGAGTAAACCACAGTCCGTAACTAGAATGGGAAAACTGTGTACGGCGCCAAATACGTATGTGTATTTGAATTGTTGGGGCTTCGCGCCACTAGAGTTTTCGCGTTAGGACCTTGTTCTGAGTTGATTTTTGAGTTGTCACGTTTTTTTATTTGAGTTGGATAAACTGGAGAAAGGGAGGATGCGAGTCGGTCGGTTCTGTTTAACTGTGCTACAGTCTACAGTTGGTAGATCTTTATTCAGTACAGTTGTCGACGCCAATCTAACACAACGCAAAGGCAGCAGCAAATTCGTTATACGGCGATCGTAAAGCAGCTGTTAGTGTTGCAAGATCGAATTGCACAGCAGGACTTAATCGGCACTTCGGCAAGTGTCTCCATACCCGATTCATCAGCGCACAAACGAAACTAGTGCATTTACAAAAATATTAAACAAGTTCTAGAGTTCTTGAAACAGACAAGACAACTAGACAAGTTCTAGAAACTTCATTCTGATACTGTAGTCAAAATCGAACGCATTTATGGCAAGTTACATTGCAGAGACACTCATGCAGGGCTGTAAACTTGTTTGCAGTCAACCACCAAGCTGTGCTAAACGATTTAGTACATAAAAAGCAATCATGTATTACTATTACTACAATCATGTATTAATAAAAAGCAAAATACAGGCGTTACTAGTCAGGATCGGTACGATTTGCAGTAGTTGGCAAAATGTACACGCGACGCAACCAGAGCAATAGATACATATCACAGCTTCTTTCAAACTACACATGCTACAACAACGAGCACGTACAATGTACAAATGACCAGTGTGGCACAAAACCACCAGGACGTAGGAACACCACGTAAACGTAAGCAATACAGTTGTAGGCAAGCATAGTGAGTACCGACACCCAATAATATAACCAAGTATCTCTCACAATCTGTGTTGTTTCGGCGGGCTCTTAAGAAAGCTGCTTTGCACCGGTTCCTCGCGTCTGTTTTGTAGATCCGTCTACAATACCCAACAACCATTTACTTACTTAGAATCAGAGCCACGTGTCCTTTTCAAATAATCAAAAACGCTGAATCCAAAGCATACCGCAAAAGCTTGATAGGACTGGAGCGAAACCAAAGTTTCGTTGGATGCGAGCACGCCGTGTCCAACAGCAGCCGGAGTGTTGGGCACCTGCTGCACGCGGGCCTAACAAGAGCAGAACATAGGAAAGACAAGAGCCGTACCTTTCCAGTAGGAAGACGAGGCGGTCTGTGCGCCTCGACCGGCGACGGTTGGTTGGCGCCTCGCATGGGAGACCGGGCTATGGTCATGTTGGTCTGGTTGCGCGCCGTTTTGTTAGGCGTTCCTTTAATGGGCGACGGAGCGCGACGCTTGGTGCTGCTGGGAGTTGACGAGCCGTATAACATCTCCGCTGCCATCTGTTGCTTCTTCTGCTGCTGCTTAAACTTACAGTACACGTTGTTCTGACACAATAGCTACAGACAGTACACCTTCTCTAGCTTTTCTTCTTCCTTAACTCTGTAGTAGGTTTCCATTTCGTGTCTGACGTACTCGAGCGGGTCTTTGCCGTCCACTCTGAGCGGCTGGTCGGGGTGCTGCTGCATCCAGAGTGCGAGCGCCTGCTCAAGCTCCCGTTGGGCCTGAGGCAGCAGAGAGTGTTCTAGTTTATTTTTCAGCTACAAAGTATTATTGGCCAATCCAGCACGGTAATGCCAGTATCTACGCACTTTCAGCTCTTGTTGCAAATTGCAGCCGCGGTTCCTGTACCGGTTGGGGACGGTTTCCTTCCGATCCATCTCGACTTTCTCCTGCCACAGACGCTGCCAGTCCTCGATACGACCCAAAACGTCCTGCCGCTCCGAGTAATAGCGCCTCCAGCGCTCCAGCTCAGTGCGATATTTGTCCAACGCCTCTTCCGAGAAGTTCTCTAAACAGCAAGCGTATACATTACTGTCCGAACCGAACAATAAAAGCAAGTCTCAGTGACTTACACAACACTTAGTGATTAGAACATCGATGGCTCTATATATATCCGGTAACACATACATACATGGGCCGGAAAAAATAGGTTGGGGTAGCCAAAATCCGAAAATTTGGGGGTCGCGGCCATTTTAGGGGAGGGCGGGCGGGGGAGAAAAATCTGTTTCAAGTTGGTTGGCGTCGAACCCAACCAGCCCATGTTAATTGAAGAGAAACCGCTGCATACCTTCGTTAACGAGGGGCAGTTGATCGCGAATCTCCTGCGAAACCAGACATTTGTCCCAGGTCTCGACCACTTGCTGGTAAACCTCCCTCACTCGCTCTTCGTACTCCTCACGAGCCTATTTAAATTGTTGAAGCAGCGATGTCGAGAAAGAAAAGGCTCTAATGCCAATTATGTACTTGCGTCAACATAACGCGCACGGTGTCCATGTTACTGGCGCTCAACGGAAAATCGGCTTCATCGTTTTCCAACACCAGGCGCTCAAAGTCCTTCTCGGCAGACTTGCGCATTTTGCGGTAAATCTCGACCAGCTCTTGCTTAGCGACGCCAAACTCGGCCAATCGGGAGTTCTGTAAAATTCAACTAATATTTTCAGGGTTCATACGGAGCAGGGTTTTCCAAATTCCCTGACTTTCCCTGATTTGAGTACTAAAATTCCCTTTTACAAACAAACTCATACTAAATGTTTTCAAGCTCCTAATTGTGACTTGTTTGCATCTGGAGACATCAACATAAACACTAGCATACCAGATGATTTTCTAAACGCAAAGGGTGAATTTGGTATTCAAAACTAGGCGTATTTCAACCGGAATTCCGAGGATGAAGTTAACAAGAATTAACAGTTTCAGAGTTTGGCAAGGCCTCGTTGGGCCGCAGCCTAACCATGGCAACAAATTTTTTAAAACAGCTTTCAAACACGCATTTAAAAGGTAGTCTTGGCGTAAAATTCACAAGAATTAACAGTTTCAGAGTTGGACGGGGCCTGATTGTGCCGGTGCCCAACCAGGGCGAGAAAATTTTAAAAAATCCTTATAATTTTCACTGACCATATCTGAAATTCCGTCACTTTTCCCTAACCCGTATGAACCCTGATTATATAAACTACAGACAAATGCTATCGCCTGCGTACCAATTCGGCCTCCATCTGTTCAACGTGCAGTTTTAGGTTGGCCAGCTGCTGTTCGGACGGTATCTTGTCTGAGGGTATGTAATAGGACTCGTTGTAAAGCCGATCGCACAACTCCTGCAAGAGACCCGGTTGACCTGAAACACCGGCGACAACACAAACAATACCTGGTCGTGGTTTTTCAGCTCTTCCATCGCTTGTAGACGCTCTTTCTTCAGCCCGTTCACGCGTTCCACTTCCAGGCGCAACAGCTCGCTTAACTGCACCAAACCCAGTGTCTCCGGAGGCTAAAACTACCAGCATAAAATAGAATTCCCCTCTTTTTTCCGTGATTCCTTGATCAATTTCAAATTGTCGACTGTCCTGGATCTGCACAAACACTGTTTTAGTGCTGCCACTTTCAAGAGCACCAATTTCTCACCTGAAACTCATCCATAGCCAACTCTAATCGCAGCTTGTCGATGTCTCGAGCCCGCTTCTGAACCACTTTCCGAAGGTTGTCTCGCATTTGTTTCTCCTCCGTAGCCTAAACGGTACTGATAGCTATAGATATACACGGTGATTCACACATCCCGTGGGGTTTCGCAGGCTCAGAACTTTTTTGTTTGCGGACCGTATCGGCTTATTTTTGGTTGTGATGCGTGGACATGCTTCGCATTTGATTGTTTCAAATTTCAACAAATTCCATGCACTACATCACTAGTTATGCACTTCAACGTGATGGTCACTGTTTTCAATCACTTTCTACAGCCGCTGGTGGTATTCCACCCACCACGCTGGCGGACGCTTTTCCGAGTTTAGTTGGACACACTGCCCTCTCGAATCAGCGATTCATTCCATCAGCAGATGCTGGTATCACTTGGAGGCTCGCGTTCTATCCGAAATTGCAGGCGGAACATTTTCAGTGCATTTGGTTCACTCAAACTGCACCGCGCATTTTGCACGATGCTTCACCGAAAAAGCTATCACAGCTGCTAATTACGTCGGTTGGTTTGTGTTGAAAAGCGAATAAAACGTCAACCCATTAGGGTTTAAGAATGTTTTCAACACTCAAACACTAGCCTAATCGCGCACAAGCTAAATATTTTAGCGCCAATGCTGGAAATATTAGTTCGCGGCAGAATTGCCCATTTTCTGGCATTTCGTGATGAACTAAGCAGAAATTTGAAACAGTAAAATGGGATGTACGTCTACGTATTATGTGCAAAAATCAGCCAACTCAGTCATCAAACAAAAAAGTTCTGAGCTTGCGACGAAACCCCACGGGATAAGTGAATCACCCTGGGTGTATACGGACCATGCGCATATACGTCGGTGATCTGATTAAAGTGTAAGAAGCTAGCTTTCTGCAATTACAAGAGGGTATCTGTGGGAGATTACCATTTCATCGAGAAGGGAGTTGAGGTACTCGTACACAGTCGATACGCGTTCTCCTCTCTGCGCATCGACAATGCCACAGTCATTCCATATTTCTTCCAATTCTTCCAATATGGATTGCAGTCTTGCGGTGAACACTTGTGTGGCGTCGTAAACCGAATCGCTGAAACACAGACACACGTACTACAGAAGCTTTTTTTTACTGAGAGTCGGTCAGGCAAAAACTAGCAACTTTACGTACCCACAACAGATATCCTGTTGAAGCAGTTCTGTTTTGGGCAGCACGGCTTTGAGTACGGATGGTACCAGACTGGACATACATGTAACAGGTCATCCACCAAAGGGTGAGTGGTCTAATCTGAGACCACATTCTAGGGAAGGGTTGGGCACCAAAAAACGCTCAAAAGTTGCAATTTTTCGGCTAAAATCATACATGTGCCGAAAAAAATGGAGGGGTATGGCTTTTCGGTGGGGGTTGGAGAGTATAAAACCGCTTTCCCAAAAAAAAAGGTCGCCGGGGGTTGGGTTCATTTGGGCGTGCACGTTTGGGCGTGCACAGTTGGGCGTGGTTTCATTTGGGCGTGGATTCATTTGGGCGTGCATTCATTTGGGCGTCTGTCGAAAATTTTTAGAAAAAAATGGAAGAAATCTCAATAAGTTTATTCTCATTTTCTCCAGATATATGTACAAGGCAACAACTAGCGCTCAAGGCTCAGACTGGTGTTCACTCTACTGGTAAGGTTGGTAGGGGCTGCAGAGTTTGCTTTAATTATGTAATTATGCTGCTGCATAGTTTGCCTACGGGCAGAGAGCAGAGAAAATTATGGGAGTCAGCATTGACCTCTTCTCTCTGTACAGTGTTGGCCATAAAAAAGACCGCCTGGTCTTTAAACATAAAGCACGGTTGTATGGCTTAATTACGTTTTCAGTGTGTTGTCTTAGTTAAGGCGATTGTAATCCACGACCCCACTAGTTTGTATAACCCTGCTCTCTGTGCAAGGGATAACACCCTCTTGTTTGAGAATGCTAATTTTTCACCTTGACTGAAACTAAAAATCCGTCAGATTTTAACTGGTTGTGCTAGAAAGCTCAGCTCTTCAGGTGCTTAAGTCCATAGAGATTGGTCAACCTGCAAAATTTGGGAAAGATCCAATGATGTTCGTGAGATATTTATGTTCAAACGAATTTCCGTGCTAATTAATCCGTGAACTAATTTATACATAAAAATAACATCGCGTTTCAACCTACGGAGCTCCAAGGTTTCTAAGTTACAAATTTTGCATCTATTAACATAATTTGCGTATGGTAGTTGAAACCTACGAAATACACGGAAAGTAAAACTCCTTTGTAAGCTTTCAATTTTAGAAATATCTCTAACAGTGTGTGGGGTGTAGCGCCTGCCGGCGAGGGATGTTCGATCGAGCGCGGTAAACCCCCTCACCCCGACCTATGCATGGCTAAAAATCGTCAAAAATCGCTAATTTGGCCTCAAATACAGCTAAAAAGTTATTTGCACAGGCATAGAAAATATCGTAAATCACCGTAACCGGTAATACTCCTAGTAGAAGTATTTATTAGTGCAAATAAAATCGGTCTCGCCTTCCTGTGGTCTGGTGCAAAGGACCTATTATCTCCTACCTGCAGCCATACATGGGCCGGAAAAATCCGGAGGGGGTCTGGAGACCTCGGGGGGGGGGGGGGTGGCGTTCCCCGAAAAAAGTCCAAAAAACGTCTATTTTGCCTTAAATAAGCGAGCGGGGTATGGCCTGCCGAGGGGGTATGGGCCGGCGAAGGGGAGGGGTATATCCCCTTACCCCCCGGCCCATGTATGCCGCAGATGTATAGCCATCGCCAATTGACAACAAACTTCACTTGAGACAAAAACTTCGCATTGACTTGTGCTTTAAAGAGCTACTTGTTCGTTTTGCCTGTCTGTTTGACAAAACTTATTCATCATTCCATTCTCATCTCATTGAACAGATTTACCTATAGAGTAAGATTCCTAAGTTTGAACGGGTTAACGAAATAAGCGGTTGTTAAAAACCAAGGAATTGGGCGATTGGCTTCCGATCCGATCCGATGTGCGGGGGGCCTTACGGCCTGCGATCAGACTCGAGGTCCATTTCGCTTCCCCGTGATTCGTCATCTCGGACGTTGCCCTTCTTTCACTGCCAGCCACTCCTAGCCATGCTGCTGGGTGCCGGTCACCAGGAGGGCGGCCGGCGTGTCGATGCCATGATGCTGACAGCTCCCGACGGCCGCCGGTGCCCCATATGCCAGAGGGCTCCCGGCATAGTTGGTTTCTCAGACAGCTTCTGACATCGTAGATCTTCTTCCCAACGCGGCATGCTTTGGGGAGCGGCTTCGGTGCAACGGCAGATCCAGTCGGTTCCCATTTTACCTACTCACTGTAACCAGCTTTCGGTGGCCTGGGTGGAGCGTTGTGCCGACGACCAACTCTTTGCAGCAAGAAACTTGCCGCGCCGAGAGGATGAACCACTACAACCGCTAGGGATGCAGGGGCCGCCGTGACTCAGAGGCAGCGAGCTACCCACTGAGCCAACGACGCGGCGGGCGATTGGCTTTTTGCTTATGCAAACCAAACTAAACGATCACTGGAAGAGGCACTGAAGTTTTGGTAAAGATCGCTTGATCGGGAGAGGAGGAACGAATGTTTTTTTAAAACTCGGTAAGTGTTCAAACTTAGGGACCCGGTGCCTAAGTTTGAACACTAAACGGTTTGATGCCTTGCTCAATGTTTAAACGGGGTTTCAAAGTTTGAACACTTTCTACGTTTAAAAAAAGCTTAAGAAACACGCTGCAACGTTGTTTTCGAAAAAACAACCACTTTATAAGCAGATAGCGGCATCAAAACGAAAGAACGTAATCAGTAAGCGCCCGACTAATCTCTCATGTGTTCTTCGCAGAAAAACGGGACGTCCTCATCGATCTGCTCCTTGTAAAGCCTGTCAGCGCAATCAGAGCAGGTGAAATTTCTGCACTGGACGATTTTGAGACCTTGTTGAACTTTGTTGTCGCAATAGTACCAGGTCTGGGCAAGAGAAGTGTCATCCCACTCACAGTTACAAGAGTAACAGGTGTTGCTATCACCCTCCTCAGCATCTGATTCGTCAGATGAGCTGACCGTGGCAGCTCTAGCTCCAGATTTACGCTTTCTACCATGTAGCTTCTGTTTCTTGGCGGCAGCCGATTCTTCAGCTGATTTCAGCCGACTGCGTACTTCAGCTGACGTTAAAATTTCGCATCTTTACACTACTATTTGAACTAGAAAGACACTAAAACAAATTTACAAACCAGTTTAGCGTAATTTGTCACGTTTGAGCCAAGAAATATGGAAATATAGGGGGTGTTCAAACTTAGGCACCTTAGCTACAATTTCATACAGACGAAGCGGTGCGTTGCAGAAAAAATCTGATGCCACAGATGAAAAGAGCATATATGAAAACCTATTGTCCCGCCGGGTGCCTATGCTGCAACACTTATAGGGAGCTTAGCGCAAGACAATTAAAAAATTAGGTGTTCGACTAGTCACTGTTTCAGCTGCTCCTATTCCCTTACAACTGATCTTTGTTACGCAAAAGCAGAGCAGCAAATAGCCAACACCCCATACCACCTGCCAACCTTGAATCAAGGTTATAGCGCTTACAGAAATGGAGTACGGTGGCCGGGACCTTCCAGTGTTCAAACTTAGGCACCTGTTCAAACGGTCTGCGGCCCATTCGGTCCAGATTGCTTGAGCGCGTGCGTTGTTGACGCGCGCGCATTAAACAGGGGGGCGGACAGGGCAGGGGATAAATAATAATATTCGTGTTGTCACTATATCTCGGTCAACCTCAAAATATACTTAGGGATGAAAAAAAATAAAAGCAAAGGGAGGACAATGGGGGGGGGCGGGCGACAGAGACGGTGGGGTGGCGACCCCCCGATGGACCTTCCAGTGTTCAAACTTAGGCACCTGTTCAAACATAGGAATCTTACTCTACTCACTCATGAAACACTCATGAAAAAAAACAAAAACAAATTCGTGTGTAAATATCCTCCCATTATCCGCGAATCGCGCTATGGCGATAATTGAGAAGGCCCATTCGCCAAAAACCCTCTATCAAACCCAACATTTAGCTTCGGTTTTTTAGGCTTAGGCTTAGGCTTACGGACAAGTTTTTTATGAAATCTCCGCCATGTGTGGGGAGATCACTCGAATTTCAAATTTTGAACACAGACGACTGAATGTGGTATCAAACGACTGCTGACGATCTCCTGATTATTATTTTACACATCAAAATCTAATTACTGCATGCTACATCAAGTTCTACCCCAGATTATGCGTTTCGGCGTGTGGTCAAATCCGGGAGGAGGCCCATTCCCCCCCCACCCGGCGCTGCCGCGGCCGGATTACGGTATGCGCTATCTGCTCTATGTTTAGTGTGAAAATATATTTTCTTCCCCTCCGCTGAGGTTTTTGAGAGGTCAGAAATGATTTTATATTTTGAAAATGCGTCTCTAGGAGTTCTTTTATGTTTCTAAAACAGGCTCTCCGGAGCGCGCCTATACTGATACGTCCATCTAGGGGTATTTTTATGTTTTTAAAACAGGGCCCTTGGAGCGTTCCTATACCGATGCGTCCCCCTAGGGGTACTTTTATGTTTTTCAAACAGGCCCTGCGGAGCGTTCCTATGCCGATGCGTCCCTAGGGGTATTTTTATGTTTTTAAAACAGGCCCTCCAGAGCGTTCCTATACCGATGCGTCCCCTAGGGGTATTTTTATGTTTTTAAAACAGGCCCTCCGGAGCGTTCCTATACCGATGCGTCCCCTAGGGGTATTTTTATGTTTTTAAAACAGGCCCTCTGGAGCGTTCCTATACCGATGCGTCCCTAGGGGTATTTTTATGTTTTTAAAACAGGCCCTCTGGAGCGTTCCTATGCCGATGCGTCCCTAGGGGTATTTTTATGTTTTTAAAACAGGCCCTCCAGAGCGTTCCTATACCGATGCGTCCCCTAGGGGTATTTTTATGTTTTTAAAACAGGCCCTCCGGAGCGTTCCTATACCGATGCGTCCCCTAGGGGTATTTTTATGTTTTTAAAACAGGCCCTCTGGAGCGTTCCTATACCGATGCGTCCCTAGGGGTATTTTTATGTTTGGAAAACAGGCCCTCCAGAGCGTGCCTATACTGACTGATGGGTCTCTAGGGGTACTTTTATATTTGGAAAATTGTCGGGCCCAGACCCAACCCAGCCCTCCAAAAGTCGGTGACGGTAAATACGTAAATGGGAACCGAACTGGAGCTGCCGTTGCACCGCACCTGATGACAGCAAATGGGAGGGATGTTTGCACTTGCAGGCAGGTATTCTGAAAATAATTGGCATACCGGGTATAGGTATTTATAAAAATTGCAACTACTTGGAGATTTAAGCTGTTCTGTTTTAGTGCTTTTACTACCAGTTCTCTGTGAAGTCGTTTAAACTTCGCGCGCTTTGTGTTGTTTCACATGCAGCAATATTACAGTAACCCGCCGCGGCAGCGCCTGGTGGGGGGGGAATGGGCCGGGAATCATCACATCACAATGTGAAGGAAAGTCGTCGTTTCCACTACTGAATTGGCCGATTCTAGCGATAGTGCTTCGCCGAAGATCGTTGTGTGCAAATCGTGGGGAATGGCAGGGAAAACTTGATGCGATAAAGTGTGGGGGTGAGGAGCCGAGTATTGACAAGACACGAGCGGAATCAGACCGCTCCCGTACCGCGTAAACGCCCCGTCGCCCCATCGCCCCTTTTAGTAATTGCCCCTGTGGGCTGCGCTGCGCCGCGGGCTGACTGCGAATGCGCGCCCGCACAGGGGCGTTGAGACGACGCGTGCGCCGTGCG